>JACJUY010003655.1:0-10162 GCA_014220935.1 Platorchestia sp. MABIK | reverse complement strand
AAATGATAAGCAATTTGCTGAGAATTTTAACACGTAATGAACTTCAAATATATCGTGATGCTGAGAAATTATTAAACAAAGCCACAATAATGATTTATAATCGTTCTTAAATCTCGGGCATGTCCTGCTATTCACGTTACTCTGCCTCTGATTGTGCTCAGACGTCCTTATTTATTTTCTGGAATCAAAAGTAAAGTATTGTACTACACCACGTTGAAGAGTTGTATTTTTACGACTGAAAAATTTAAGTTCCACTTACGGTATTATAGCCTGCTGTTAACGCTCGTGAAAGAAATGAGCTGCGGTACTTATTTTAGGTGCGAAGAATGTTATTCAATCAAGAGGATTTCATAAGCGAGAATTTCACACATGTCTGGTGACGTTGCCTTCGTTGCCGCGGCTCCGCGGCTCAAAGAGAAGGTTGGGATGCGCATCCCTGTAATGTGAACCTGGAGTAGTTATTAGGGGCTCTCATCGTAATATTAGCAATATATAAAGAGGCGGTGAGAAGCTGTCAAAACATCCACTATTAAAACCTTTAGCTAGCATTACCCACTGCGATCTTGGCAGAAACTCCCATAGGAAATCCTAAAAAGTCACGCAGGAAAGCTGAAGTGGTAAAAAATAAGCTCTTCCAGGTCTGCTGGATCAGGAAATGGCGTTATTCCAAAGCATCGCGCAGGGAGACTACTGTCAATAATTATTACTCTATGTGTTTAGGAAGTGTGCAGTTTGAGAACTGGTTTGTGATACTATTTCATTACTCATGTTTTATAATGGATTTAGACTGCTGAGTGAATTAACGTCTTTTGGTATGAATCATTGTTTATGGTTGAAGAAGTTTTAAAATATTCTTCTGAGGTAACTTCATTTTAAGTTGATGACAGGAAGTGTCTGAATAATGCATTATTCCAAGCACATGCTGACTCAGTCTAGAACTCATGTTTCGTAAAATGGTAGCGAAAATATTCAACTCAACTGATGAATTTCCTTTCAAATTTTGAAGCCCATTTCAGAAGAATCCTTGCTCAGATAAATGGAAAAGTATAATGGACAAGCGTCTCACCGAATCACTGCCTCGACTTCTGCCCTAATGCCGCACGGTCAGACTTTTTAATGGGATTCCAAATGTAATGTTGGCTGCGCCCAACTATTAGCGTCAACATCGGAACGTGAAGAAACTGCAACTCAGAGGAGAGCCGAGCTGGCTCATGAATACCGAGAGCATAAGGCCTAAAAAATATGTTCTCGATGCCTACCAAATTGGTACTTGAAATCATGAACCGTTGCTGCCTTTGAGGAGCCCAGAGATTGTGTGGGGGAATATTCCTCTGTCTATTTGAACGAACTTATCCAACACGTTCCAGTGATAAGCGAGAGCACACGCCGCAATGCAGATGTGAATTCCATGGCAAGTAATAAGGAACACAATTCCTAATTTTCTTCCGTAAATCCACGTCTCCCTAGAGCATCGAAGGAATATATCGACGAAAATTCTTTTCTTTGGAAATGCTGTTGGCACGCAGAACAGGGTAGAACTCTATTCTCATCGCAGCGTTCTTTTGCGAACTTTAAGATATAATACAAGTTCTATAATGCTCTAGAATTGAATCTTAGTTTGTTTACGCTTGAAATAGGAATATAATTTACATTAGATTCTACGTTGCTTTTCAACTTTCAGCTCTTTTGCTTGTGCGTTGCTAGGGATGATCATATTCCCACAGATGTGTGCCCAGGTAGAAGCAATGATACCTCCGGAGGCAGGCAACTGCTTCAAGTAACAAAGCCTCCTCCCGCTGTCTGCAGGGCTCAATTATTGTGTTAGAACAGACCGCCCATCTCAGCTCGGCGCAACTTCTCCCAAAACTGCCGCAACTTGCGACCAAATGATCAAAGAAAAAAATACCTTCAAATTCTGTTGTAAAATAAAAACTTTATGCTTCAGAAACACAATTCATAATTTTGTTCGAATTAAAATAGTTCTTAGGTTCGCGTTACTTCACGATGTGGCTAACCACTTACATACATCTGACAGACATCAACGACTTTTTTTTTGAAGACTTTCTCAGAATTTATACCATGAACAAATGATCTTCAGTAGTGTGAAATCATTAAAATTTTATCGACGAGACATGTCATAGTTTTACGTCATCGTTCATACGTTGCCTGGATAGTTTTTAAGAACCAGTTACTTGGAAATTTGAATAAAAAACACAAAACGTAAAACGCTGTAATTTCTCAGTCTCAAAATTATTTTTCCTTGAATGTAAAATGACTTAATGTAAAAAATATTGTAAAGAAGCCCTTCTGTAGTCAGTAGTCAATTTAGTTAGTATCATGGCCATTGCTTAAGTTTTTATTGCATTTGATGGCCCCTGAATTACTCTCCCAATTTAGGCATGTTGCGAATTTTTTATATATTTGTATGTATGCAAATGTTTTATTTATGAAGATTTGATGCCTAAACATTATTAATTTTATTATAGCTGAATAAAGGACGAAAACTACATTATCTCTACGAAGTCCTCTTGAATTTTGGGTCTTCACATCAAAGAGACTCAAAAAATGAGGTGTCTGTTGTGAGACTTTCATCTCAAATAATAGAACCCAATTTAGAATTACCGCTGTTTCATCTTCATCCTACTGCTACTGATGCATTATGGCTCTCAAAAATTCAACTTTAAATCAGTACACTTTCCATAGCCCTTCACGTGAAATAATATGTTAATTTACACACAACTTTTAATAGCAAAAATTAGATGAAATAATAATATAAAACTTTGACGCATTAATTTTTTTCGATAGTGACATCAATCAAATTGAAACTTTCTTTTTTTATTGACTTAGCATTAGCTTCACATCTACTTTGAGCATTTTATGGTCAAGTTAATTAGAATTAATGCGTGAACTATAAATTTGTAAAATGATTTTCTAATTTAATGTTGACACCCCACTGCAGTAATGCTGCTCAGAATTATGTTGCGTTTGACCAAACATGAGTGCACAAAAAATATCGTTGAAGTATTATTAATATTCAGTTTTGCTATTACATGGCTTTAAACCCAATATTTCTTTCAATAGAAAGTGTTATTATAACATTGAAAGAAGCGAAACCAAGCTGTCGAAGTTCTAGCTCAAATTTTCGAAATTGATCGAACTATTTTTAAAGGCAATTTGAAATTTATGCAGAATATTCCTATATGCTAAATAATTTTAAATCAACCGTGCTTTTTTCGTAATTTATTATTAATTGCTATATTTATTAATATTAGGAATAGACTACCGAGTTTGTTGAACTCTAGAGAGTAGCCAAAGACAATTTTAAAAATTAAGAATGTGTGACTCAACACACGTGAGTCGGTCCGACTTACTTAAAACAACCGGTGATAGTTTCGATGTGGTTATTGGCAAACTTTTCGGAGTCCAAGGAAAATCCAAATTGTCACTGCATGCAAGTGTCAGATGATATGGGATTTAAGAGCCATTTAAGCGTTCACACATCACATCGTGTTTCCAGGTAGGAAACTCTACTCTATTGATAAGAATTGCAACCGCCAAAATAATCTTTACTGCTAGAATCTTCTGCAAACATCTTACTCTTGTAATATCTTCTTCGAACAACAAAAACCTCCTACGAATGAAGGGTGGGCTTACATTTCTAATTACGGGAAAATCTTGTCTTATTTTCTCCTCATAAAAGTCAAATAGAAATCATAGATTCTTGCTCATAAATTATTAATGCTAAAAAGCAATTGAAAAGTCATTCATTTCCCAAGAAACAGCGCACCCTCTCACATGTTGAACGAGCCGCAACACGTGTTATCAGCTCTATTTTCTTAGGTTTCAAGGTAAAGATGGCCTGTCTCATCGCCTGATCTAAGCTCCATAAATTTTTACTTGGTTTAATTTGAAGTCTAAAGTTTAAAATCCTTTCCAAGCAACAATAATTGTAGAAATTCAAAGCGACATCTCGGAAAGGTATAAGAAAAAAGAAACATTTTCAAGGCAGACACAAACTGGGGTTCTGGCTAGATAGTGACACATTGAATAATTACTAGTCTAGTACAAGAGTATTGAATACTAGTACTGAATTATTACTAGTCATGCTGTACACGGAGTAAGCAAAAATTTTGTCTCACCCGAAATATAGATGTTATTTAAACAATTTTTTACAGGCTGCCTCAAAACAACTTTGTAAAAAAAAACATTCTCCTACTTTTTGGTTTTAGTGTTACTGGTAAAAAGTTATGTACTTGCTCACCCTGCGACAAAAGGGACTGCAAAAACTAGAGTGTGGATGCAATAGAAACTTGTTCTATAGTTAGATAAATCGAGGCTTGTATTTCAGAGAGACGGCAAAATTAGAGTGAGAATGGAAGCCAATGAAGCTTAGGATTCATGCATCGCTCCAACAGTTCCTTTCTTTAGATCGATGCGTGCAGTAATTTGAATTTGTAATGGTCCCCATTTTATGTCATTTCCTTCACTCTTTAATTGATGCTAGAGTCATGAAGCTGCGTTAAATACAACCTCGATGAAAGCAAGGCTTCAAACAGAGAGAGCTGAGCAGCTGGGCAGCAAGCGGTTCGGAATTAATCAGACTGATAATAACACAAGCCCTGACAGGCAGGTAAGGCGTCCACATGCTTACGTCCGACCGCCGAACTCGGAGATGAAGAGACGGTCCTGACTGGAAACAAGGCTCACATCAGCTGAATACGTCTTCGATTGATTTGATTCGCGATATAATCGATGCCAGTTTCAGTATGGGCATAAGCCGCAAGTTCACTCATGCAAATGCTCTTCTTTTAAACAAATGCTTGATCTGTTATATTTTATTGCCATCTTGGAGATGGTCAAGCCCACACTTTTTTCTAATCTGCAAACGGTAAGCGGCGCAGTGCACTGGACGATGCAAAAGCAATAAGCGCTCGTTCTGTTTTACGGTTATGGTTCAGCGCAAATAAAAATGTGTTAACGGAGTTTGTTTTAGCTATGAGATCATGAGTAGTATTCTGTCAAGAAATGTACGGTGCGAACGACGTACTTGCTCTTTTAAAAGTTGCGGTCTGATTTTGATATCTTACTCAAGAAAATAAATTAAATTCTATTGAAGATTGCAACATTACTTCTAATTTCCACGAATTCCAGTAAAACAACCTAGTCTCTAGTCCCATTTGATTCATTTTCAAAGATGCGAAAGAGGTTTCATGTCTTTTGCTCAGTTTGGTAGCCCAATTTACTGGCATTGGACCATCGGAAGCCGGATATTACTTCCAAACGATCCCTTCATCTCTGGACGTTTTTCTTCTCGACGATGTTGTTCATATTTTTTGCGTGATCATTCGATCGATCAAAATTTAGCGCACACCAAATGATAATCCACCTGACAGACTTAGATCAACAAAATGGACAGCAGAAGTCAGCCAAACCTCTGTCTGCAAGCGCTGTTGTCGATTCCTCGATACCGCAAGAAGCGTAATGTCCGTCGAGCCCGGATCTCGAATGGCACTTATGGAGTAGTTTCAACAATTGGGCTCGAATTTCTCCGACCGCAATCGGCCAACCAACATCATGGTTGAAGCGCTTTGAGATGAGGGTGTTTCATTCGAGACGCCGGCCAAGATAGCACTGCAATAATGCCCTAATTGATACGGATCTGAGCCATAGAGGCTCTCAATGCGATCACTGGAAGCTAAAGCAGTTTATGTGGTCTGTAATTGCGAGTCCAAAGGGTTGCCATTGGATGAGTGATGGTTCGTGGAACGCTTCGTAGTCATGGGCTTTGGACTCTCTTTTTTCATCTCCATGACAGCAGAGATCGGGGATAGCACCACTTACGTAGCTGAGAAATTTTGAGCGATGGTTGCAGATGTCTGGACGTTTACATGCTGAAATGGTAGTCTTCACCGAATGGTGTACGCCGAAATAACTAAAAAACAGAACGGGTTCTCAGGTCTATCATAAGAACTTATGGATTTTTTTTTATTTTATTCCATTCTTTTTCTGTAGTAGCAGCCCATATTTTTAATTTCAATGGTATGAGAGACTTATTTCGGTGGTTCCAAAAGCTTGTAAAGGCCTCACTAAAACCCTTAAATAACATAGTCGTACTCGTATTTAATCACCAACCTTACAGTTTTGTGTGATCGGAATAGTTTTACTTGCTAATCATTATTCAGCAGTGAAATAATCTATGTTCTTGATACCGAACTAAACTTCATTGTTTCATCAGTGTAATGTAAGTACAGAGTTACGCGCGTGAATGTTTAGAATTTGGACCGTACAGCCATCAGTGTATGTATTACATTCACATTTAAAAAAATTTCAGATTAGATTAAAGTGTTGCGCCATTTTAGTCATTTTTAATACCTGCTCTCCCAAATTATTTCGAACATTTTATTCGATTTTAAATCTGCAAGACCTTCAATAAAAGATGGAACGTTGAAGAATCATCCAATAATGCTATTGCAGGTCTTCATATTCAGTTCGATCCGTCGTTTGTGGTTGCCAAAGAAGATTTTTTATCTGCTAGCAAGCTATTACTCACTCAAAGTCGAAGAGCAGTTCATTTCTCTGAATCATTGTCTCTTGAGAAGCGGTTTGCGGACGAGAACACCTACACACTCTCTTCATTAGACAGGAGCTCGAAAACTCTGATTGTAGCCTGCTCCCTCTTTATTGTGACTCTAAGATTGCCGTGTTGTGACGACTAAAGGCTGATATATGATTGGTGATTGCCAATCCTGGTGATTTTCGCTCAGGTAATCGCTTCCATGATAGATACTATCTCTCTGGGCCCTTGCTTTGTACTCGTCCATCCTTTTTTTTTGTCCCTCGATTTCTCTTTCTCTCTTTATGAGACTGGAGAGACACTTCTATCGCGCGGTGAATGGCTCATGTTGCTCAAGTTGCAAAAGGCATCTCAGGATTTTTTTTATCCTAGACAACAGGTAGGTTCATTTTACGATCACTCCGAGTAGAACACATTGACTCGCAAGTATTGGCGTCGTAGAAACTGATGAGAATTTGCCGTCAAAACACTTTCGAAGGTTAGTTGGCGTAGATCCTTCATGTTTTGGTGTACTCCTACTTAGTTTTGAAACTTCTACGTCCATGTTACTTTCAAAAACAATTTTGTCATTGCATTGAAAACGATTAGTAAGTATTACCTCAGATACTTTTTCAGAAAATAATAAATCATCCACTCGTAAGTTTTTAAACAGCTTACAATAACAGAAAGCAATCACAATTTAATGTCGGGATATGGGCAATTATGGCAAAAACTAGCCAATCCACAAAAATTAAAGTTTTTCGTAGCACATTAGTTGCGGACAACGCATGCTATTTTTATGTGACGATTAGTTAAAAATTGTGGATCGATCACAGCAGTGTTAGGGGAAAACAGTCAAAAATTACGTTTATGATATTCTAAGAACGGGTTTCTAAGACGTTTAATCCCATAAACGTAAGGTGGTTTTGAAAACCGCTGAGCACATAACGAAGTCCCAATGGGCTGCATGAAGACGTGCTGTAGCTCTGCCTCAGTTGCCTGCTCCTAAATTGGACTAAATTGGCCAACGTAGAGTTTAAACTATTGAAGATACATGAATACTTGTATGATTTTACTTACTGCCTCCAAAACTCTTGACTCTGACGTGCGTATATTGATCACACGAGTTCTGTTAGCCATTGAAGTTCGCTGCGATGCTTGTAAGCTCGGGCGCATAATGTTCTACCCATGGAAGTCCCCTCAATTTTACCCCGTTTTCTGATATTATTTACAGTGAAATTGTCTCGTGAATACAACATTCAAAGTCAGAGAAGTGAATTAGAACACCTATAACATGCGTCCATCATAGCAGCAAGAGCTCTTTTTTTGAGCAGCCGCGCAGTTCAGGGGCCGTAGTGGTTAAAGACCCAATAATGACAGGAACTTTTATAAACCATTTCCTGCGAGCAAATTAAAGTCAGACTTTGGTCGTTCGTGAAAGAATTGTGGCGTTATACATGAATGATAGGCTGTTATTATGGTGGCTGTACATCGGTGGCATACGTACAACTACTGCTTGTGTAGTCATTTCAAGTAACTGGCGCTGAATGCGGCTTTTGATCACAAGGAGTGAAATTTGTTACAATTAGTCGAGCCTGTTAAATAACGTTTCGTGGAGATAGGGTGAATCATGTAGTATTGAACCAAATTCGAGATTAGCACTTTGGATGTGAAGTAGAGAAACTTGTTGCATTTAATTAGATCGGTTTAGTGATGCTTTTAGTGAGGAGTGAAACATGAAGCAGTTATACAAAATTTGGCTACAACACTTCTGATGTGAAGGAGTGAAACTTGTTGCTATTTCTTAGATTTGTCAAATAACATTTACAAGTCGCAGGAATGAAACACAAGGCAAAAAATTAAATTATCAGGTATCATTTTCGTTCTGAAAATTTGAAACTTGTTGCCATTAGTTTCGTCTGATAAATGTCGCTTTATGCAAGAAGTAAAACATGGTGCTACTAAACACAACTAGGAAAAAACATTTTGATCTGAAAAAGTGTAACTAAAGGAATGAAAGCAATAATTTAGATTTGATGAATGACGCTCTTAGTGCAGAGAAGAGAAGCAATTTATCGTACTGAATAAAAAGAGCTCTTCATCTAAAAGAGTGAAGTAAATGACAATTGTTTTGTCTAAACAATACTTTAGATGGATGCGGATTTAATTAAAGGATGATTAAATTGTTAACTGAGTGCTAATGGCGGAAATTATGAAATATTTCCCAGATTTATCTTCAACGAAAACTTCGAAAGGGATTGAAATAGTTATCACATAATAAATACAAAATTTTTTTGACATTGCTTGTTCATCGCTTTATCATGAAATTCGCATAGCTTCACACATTATAAGTATTTTAAAACTTTTTTAATTATTCAACTAAATAATGAAATGGTAATTTGTTTAAATATTGATTTTGATGGAAAATGATTGTGTTGCATTTTTATCTTTGCTATCATTATAAGCACGATCGTGATCTTGCAGCTTCATTTTGGATCAAGAAGTAATTCAAAAAACTTTCACAACATTTTTCGGTAACTCTTCGGGGCTTTGAAACAATGTTTTATTTCACACAAAATAATATGGCCCTGTATTTTTGGTAACCAAAACTTGTAGTTCATTTGCGATTTATGAAAAATGTTACCACAGAATTTATTTTTAAATAGCTTTAAAATTTACCTATTTCTTTTGTACCTAGAGCCCTAGAAATTTTTTGAGGCTCAACATTCTACCAAATGACAAATTTTGCTGTCTTCAGACATGAGGATTTTTCTAAAAAAAATTCATTGATGGATATAATCCCGAAACGTTCGTTTGTATCACAGCGACTTCGTCCTCTTTTTTGACCGCAATTTTCTTTCTTAGTTATTGACATAATTGGCTAGTGGTACTGCAAAAAACTCACCATTTCAAATTTTAGTAAGTATAATGTCTGTTCACTGGTGAGAAATGATTCATATATTTTCTCCAGGTCTCCGTTGCTTTTGCCTTCCACTATAGGCGTTAACTTGTGTTGTGTCTCGCATTTCAGCTCTTTTTTATTTTTAAATAATAAACATCTTTTTTCATATTATTCTTATTTCTATTGCCATAAACTACTGAAAAACTTAATTTTCTTACCTTCTTTCTCACCCGTAACAAAGAAATGGTCTTTAGGTCTTTATCTTTATTACTAAAATTTATTAAATGTATCGTCTTCGGTTACTTCTATCTTCATCACCAATATCGTCGTCACCATTGTTGTCTTAATCAACATTATTTTCATCACCATTATTTTCATTCTTATCTTCATCGCCATCGACTTAACTGTGTCAATGTGTCAATTCTTCACCTGTCTGGCGTCTTTTCTGCTCTCTGTTACTCTTAATTACCACGGAAAGTCGTCATTCTCGCCACCATAATGGTAATATATGTCAATTGAAAATTGAATACCGCCTCTCACCTCACCATATTACCACTTTTAAGTAATGAATACTGCCTCTCACGTCACCATATTGCCACTACTAAGTAATGAATACCGCCTCTCACGTCACCATATTGCCACTACTAAGTAATGAATACCGCCTCTCACGTCACCATATTGCCACTACTAAGTAATGAATACCGCCT
>JACJUY010003654.1:50852-63187 GCA_014220935.1 Platorchestia sp. MABIK | reverse complement strand
GCAGGCGAGTGGATGAAAGAGTGCTTGGATGGTTTGGGCATGTTGAAAGAATGAATGTTGAGCGGCTGGTGAAAAAGATTTATATGACGGAAGTGAGTGGTATTAGAGTGCGAGGTAGACCACGGATGTGTTGTATGGATGGGGTGAAGCGTGCTTTGTATGAAAGGGGTCTGACTTTGGATGTGACAAGAGGGATGACTGCGGACCGAAGTGAGTGGGGGCAGTGCATAAGAAGGTAATTTCATTTTTGACGCTGAACTGGGAGCTTGCCCGCGTTGATGGGGTTGACCTGTCCTGTGCGGGGGGAGGGGCTGCACTCAATGAAGCGGTCAGGGTAAACCAGCTATGGCTGTCGGGCCTGACTGTGGAAGGTGGTTGTGCTGGGCTTCTGCTGATAATAGCAGTTCTCGTGCGGCCAGTGCTGCCTCTCTCGCATCCTAGTGACTAAGGGTGTTGTTTGTGGCCTGCTGTCGGCTACCCTCCCATAGGGAGGAGAGGCCTGGTATATGTATATGTATGTACAAATATCTGAAATAACTAGAACTAATTTGTAGCCCAATGAGTTGAGGTTTTCATGATAAGAAGATTACTCGATGATCGACTCTACATGAATTCAAATTGTACCGATCGAAATTCACTGCTGTATTTTTCACTTTAGAATTTCCCGGCGGCTTTTCAGTGACCCCAGTCTGTCACTTGACTTCACGCTCATAATTCGGAATATTTGGCGTAGCGAGCACCGCCGCATTAGGCTGGCCACTAACTTAATAAAGTTCATGCGCAGCGCGTCACCGACCGAGTGCATTTGACGTCAGACCTGCCCGCAACCTGCGGCACACAGAGTGTCTTGTGGTGCACTGCTCCGGCGGAGGTGTGAAGACATGTCGTATTCTGGGTGATAGATTATGTTGATCATGTAGGTATGATGCTCGAATCGTCGCAATAGGTGAGATGCTCGAATCGTCGCAGTAGATGTGATGCTCGAATCGTCGCAATGCTCGAATCTTTACTTCTGATATTCGAATAAGTGAAAGGTGTGATGTACGAATTGTCATAAGGTGCGATGCACGAAATATCTTTGTGTGATGCTCGAATCGTCGGAATAGGTGTGCTTGTTGACTCTTTACTTTTGATACTTGAATTACTTTTAGGTGTGATGTACAAATTCCTTTTAGGCGTGATATTCAAATTGTTGTTAGGTGAGATGTTCGAATCGTAACTTGTGAGGTTGTTGGTAGCCGTAATGTCAAAATTATTATTTGGTGCAATGTTCCAATCATTGCTTTCGAAATGGTGATAAAAAGGATATAGTTGTATGGAATGACGTGGAAAGCTTTTTGACGCATTTTTTATTTTCATCGAATTCTTAGCATTTGTTGAGATTTTCAAATGAGAATTATTGCTCGTATTACTGTATGTTATGTTACTTAAAATTTGAACACCCGCGTCAGTCACGTACTTGAGTAGACGCAGAGAAACTGTAAATCAGTGACTTTCAAGAATAGAAACTCAATGAAACGTTGGGGTACGTCCACACAATGTTTGCTCATCCAGGATGAAAAAGTTATTTGCTATCTAAAGAACACGAATGTCATTAAAGTATGCTACTTACTGCTGCACGGCAGTAAATCGAATGTGCTTGAATTTACGGAGGGTAAAACTAGAACGTTAGGTATTCTAGCCCCACACTAGTGTCTGGCACGGCTATTAAAGGACACAACGAGCTTATGCTTGAATTTGCTTTTGTTGAAAAGCGTATGTTCGCAAAGAATTTAGCCCCTCACGAACCGTTCAAAAAACCGTAAAAACTAAGATCTTTTGAAACTGCTTCAACAGAGAAATTTGTTTTTGAAAAAAATTCTATGGTGCCAGAAACAGGGGAAAATTTATATCCGGAAGCTCTTTCTTTTTTACCGAGCAAACCTTTGCTTGGCTTCGAGGCTTCGAAAACAGAGCAATAAAGCTCGTCCCATGACACCCACAAGCTGCTTTCACTGAACTTTTAGGAGATATAAAATCTAGCCGCATCTCTATTGAGGAGCTGAGGAGAGGCGGTTACTGCTGGATTTACTCTTGATCTGACGCGTTATTAAAGCGAAAATGTAGAAAAATTTAGCGCAGTAACAATAGTGAAATGAACTGATAAGCGATGCATCCGAAATTTCAAGTCTATTTGAAATGAAAAAAACCTCATAATTCCTTGATTTAGTTGCATCGCGTCCGTGCCGCTTCTAGTAAAAAGATTTAAAGCAAAAGCCTACGTGGATCTGAAATGAATACAAATGATTGTAGAAGCTTATGAAATGAAAATTTATTTAATGAATTAGAATAGGTTAGAATTTGGCTGCAGAAATGAGCCAAGTGGTCCATTCTCAAGTTGTCCCAAAATTCCGTGCCGCCAGTCACCAGCGTGTCTGCAGAATTTAGGCAGAATTTTATATTACTCATTTCTATGAAATTTCATTACAATGATTATGCGCAGATTGAACGCGATGAAACATGGATGCGTGTTGGTGGTAACCGGAAAACGAATGAATGAGAATAAAATGAATCTGATCAGCATTAAGGGCTTGCCAGTAAATTAAATAGAAGTTAGAAGCAAGTACGATTTGTGTACACATCAAACGGAACGAGCCATAGCTCAACAAAATAACACAAAAGCCGATTACTTTCACTCCCTCTTCCGACGGATAGCTTTAGCGCTCTTTTGAAGAGCTATATTTTATCGGAGCCAATCTTTGCTGGAAAGTTTAAATGATTTATGAAGAGACGTGCCAGCAGCTACGTTCGCACCAGCGATACTTGCACAACGGAATGACCGGTTCGGTGAAGTGAAGATTGCTCAAACTAATGTGTCAGAAAGGCTTTGGTAACTCTGAGCCCTGTTAGTCAATTCTTTAAGGCTGAAAGTGTGCTTTGATTCTACCGGCCGTTGTTATTTTTAATAAAAACGTTCACTAATTATGCGATTAAATTACTGAAGATGGAATAAATCATTGATAGACAATCTCAAGGGTTGGGCAATGTTACCATGGAAAAATAATTCAATGAATCGCCCATTTCAAAATGCTCCAGTTTGTTCTTGAAGGGAACTGCTTTTTGCATAAACGTAATCAGCAACCTGTGTTAACTTTCATTAAGTATACGTCGTTGAAACAGAGTAGTGTACGCCACAGACGAGATCTGGAAATAGCTTTTCTCAAGCGTAGCGGTTCAGATCGGAGTTCATATTTTTGAATTTGCATCCAAGGTTCCAAATTTTCGAATTTCTAGTTCGAATTTCATTTTTGGATTTTAAGTTCGTTTGCATCGTCAGGAGTCAAATTTTCAGGAGTGCAATAACAACGCATCTAATATGCGACACTCTTCTTATAATTTTCCAATCATGTTGGTAATGTAATGAAAATGCATTCTAAAGTGAAAAATCAGAGCAAACGGGCAGTTGTGAACGTGAGAGTATATATATATATGAGACTCTGCTTCAATCCATTCACCTATTATTTTGCTCCTTTTTTCTGAAATTCTATCTTTTTTTTCAGTCGTTTTCAGATGATAGTCTCGAAAAACGTATTGTAAAATTCAAGATGGAGAGCAAGAGGTGATATGAAGGCTGGAACTGATACTTTAAATTCTGATTTATCCAAGTTTTTTTTGTGTTTACAAGTTTTGGCTCCGGTCTTCTAGTTCAGTAGGACGGCATTGTGAGATCAAATCAGGCAGGGCTGTTTAATAAATTTACAAATTATAAATGTGCGCGTTACGAAAGCATTCCACTTTTAATCTTAAACAGCAAACCATCATGCTATACATATGACTACTATTTCTCTAGGTTAATAAATGTTTTTTTGAAGATTAGGAGCGCCAGAGGCCTTGAGGCCGTCTCTGGCTTCAAATTTTTAATAAAATAAATAATCATTCAATGATAAATTAGAGCAAAATTCAATGATAAATTAAATGAATGCCTTCACAATATATCCCTGTGTGAAAATTTGTGATCATTTCAGTAAAAAAAACCATGCTGTATATATCCATGCATTAAAGTTCATTCCAGCTTAAATGTTGATTTTCTTTTCATACGACGTAGTTCGTTATTTACAATCATTTTTGGCTAAAGATCATTCTTCAGAAATGATTTCACGCATTCATCAATTCTCTTTTGAGAAAAAAGAAATTTTTGCTTCCCGTCCCCAAATTTCCAAGACCGCACCGAATGCGCGAACCCGAAGCATTTTTCCTGCCTCGGAAAAACCTTCTTTGCATCGCAAATTTGAAGGAGGAACCATCGTAAACTGTACCAGTTTAATCAACGCTCTGCTCATGGCCTGATCTTTGTGTGCACAGCTTGAGTTAAAGACTCAACTTTGAAGAGCTTCATCACGTGAGCGCCGCAGCTCTCAAGCGACGCTTGCGTTCAGCGAAAACAGAGCATCCGCGTAGTGGGGCGATTAGAACCGCTTTTTAAAAGGGTTTTCCATTGATGGTTTTTCATTAATGGCATTTAATCAATGGTTATCCACTAATAGTTTTCCATTGATGATTTTCCATTGATGGTGTTCCATTTATGTTTTTCTATTGTTGGGTTTTCAGTGATGGTGTTCCATTGATGGTTATCCACGAATGGTTTTCCACTGATAGTTTTCCATTGATGGTGTTCCATAAATGTTTTCTGTTGATGGGATGTTAGTAGGAAAATGGAGGATGATTTTACATTTATAAATTGCACGGAAATTGTACGTTGTGTCAGAGTTATGTACATGAATGATTCCAAGTATCACAACTGCTCTTTAGAACGGATTCCAAATCTCATAAAGACTAACCATTACGGTTATTTTCAGTTTCTCTTTTGAAAATGTCTCAGAAACTTAGGTTCCATAAGTGTACTCTGGCATTTTTTCATTCAGAATGACAAGAGAGGAACTCGTTGTAGAAATACTTAGCACAAACTACTCCCAAAATTAGGGTAAATAAGTTTTCACATCACTATAGAAGACATGGCTTTTTTTATGTGAATGATTTTTTAATGCAGGTCAGCGGAGTATAATGACGATAATTTGACTAACTATTTAACTGAAAGGAGTTTGACATGAAACTATACTACATTGTGAGCGTAGAAATAGCGTCCAATGTTCGTAGTTAATTGCATCTTAAAATGCATATGCAGCGGTATGAGTTTCATATTCATTTGCAGTACGTTGTTAAGGAATTACGTAAATAAATAGTTTTTGAATTTGTAGTTAGTCTTTTGCTATTCAATTTTATTAAAATATATTAACTATCTACTAAACAATTTGACCACCAATTTTGATTTCGCAGGACAACAGCTAACTGAACAGACGCTCTCTTTTTATCGTAAAGTTTCACCTCAATGCTCCCGCATAGCTTCACATTTTTTGGCTCAATTTAGAAAATTCTATGGATTCTAAAGTGAACGAAAAAAATTCGTATTGTCTATTTTTGAAGCTCAGTCGTCCACTCGCGCGCAGTTCTCGCTGCTTCATTTTAGAGCTGAAAGAGCATCACTTACTAGGGTACGCAGTACACTCACATCGACAGAGACGCACTCTCTCCCACCTCTGTGTTTCCCTCTCACCATGCGGAAACGAATAGGACGCAACAAGCAACGTCAGCAGTACGCACTTCACACGGCGTCCTGCTCCCTCTCCCCTTCCAAAGTGAAGGACATCTCTGCGTGAGGAGAGCTCGGTTTCCACAGCGACTTTTGTTTCTTTTGGCCACCAAATTAACGTGATTGCGTCGAGCTCTGGGCGAGTGAAGCTTTGTCTGTAATGCTGTCTGCGATGTGTGTCCTTACTTCGCTCTTGTGCGGAGGGATCGCTTTGACAGTTCCTCTTAGTGATGACTTATGGTGTTCATCTAGTGAGCGTCGAATTCAAGTGCGATTGTCATAGAAAAAACTGTGTTTGTGCATTAATGCGTGATATGAAAGATGGTAGACGCTTCAAACCGATATCGTTAAGTAGTTCTGAAGAAAATTTCCCTGGTGTTATGTTATGATAAATATTGTGAGTTCAGAAAGCGGTACTCGATGCAATCAAATCCTGCTCAACGACTACATGGGTTTAGAAGTCAAAACAATCAAATCTAGCGGATCACGCGAGGCCGAGAGATGAGGCACAGTGTGACCGTGCAGGTTGGAAGATTCACTTGGCTTGTGAACAGGTTACATCAAGGATATTTGTAATTGTAGTTTGAATTTTGGCAATTAAGCATTGTTATGAAGCCATGATTTATAATATTCTATAAATAGTGACAAAGTAATTGAATATTACTAGTGCGCCCGTGTCATGAAAAATGATGGCTTTAGGAGCGCGGCAAAATTCATGGTTGTTTTTATGACTTAAATAATCTAACATGAGTTTTTGATCTCATCTTGTCTCAACCTTACATAACATATCGTAAATTATCTTAACCTAACTTATTCTAAACTATCTTATCTTAACCGAGCCAATCTTAATTAATTCGAACGTGAATAATCCTATCATGACCGGTCTAAATCTAGCCTAACGATTATTATCCCTTTATCTAATGCTATTTGTCCTGATAGAAACATGGCAGTTGAATTGTTTCTTTTCTGGTTATAAGCAAAAATAATGAGGAAAATCATTCGACGTAACTTCAGTGTTTCTTCAGTGGTGTTTTTCTCAAGGCACCTGTCGCGGTAGAAATCCAGCGAATTGAACCAGATCTCACCGTCGCCGAAATGCACAGCCTGCGTAATGGTGCCGAGTCTTGACTGCGCTCAGGGAGCGCTACTTGAAGAATATTGTAGAATATTCTTGAAGAATATTGTATTATATTGTATTGTATAATATTGTATTGTATTCTTGAAGAATATTGTATTAAAAAAGCAATCAAGATAAAACTAGTACTACTCAAGATTGCAAAAAGCTTTGTTTTTTTAAACCTATCCGATATTTTGAGAGTTACTGAAGATTCATTCAGGACCCGTATTTGAAAATCACCCTGCATATAATTACTTCTACGCTACCTGAAGTTTTCGCGACCAATTTTTACTTACCTCAACGTAGGGGCATTTTGTGTCGGCGCTATGGACCTAATCTGAACAAGAAATATTAGACTATTAGGAGTACAAAAATATGTAAAAACTGGCTTAAATGTCCCGTTGAAATTGGTGGCATTCGATACCGCAATGTTCGACAGAACACTCAAATTATTAACTGTTTATAAAGGAATAGAGGAAATTTTTTTCATGTCAAAAATTTTCATGCACTTTACTGTACAAAGGCATTGAATCGTTTATACGTGCTTCGGAACTTCGGATCTCATTTTTTATAATGAAGTTTTCAAAGTGAAACGGTATGATGGATAAACGCTGCTTTTACTGTTGTGTTCATATTTAATTTTAATTTTCACTAATTACTATCAATTACATAAATAGATTTCAATGTATCGAATATATAGGTCTGAACATTTGCATATTCCATTTTAGACTTAATGTACTCCATAAGTTGAGTAATTTTTTAAAACCACGTACCACTGTACACTATAGACATCGTACTCACCCAAATAGGTGGTGGTATCTTCTGCAAATAGTCCAACAAACACAGAGGGTGCCCCAACAATCTGCTCACTCATTGGCTGCCCAGTACTCATGTATTTTGTTGTGATGTCGGGGTTTATTAGCATACATACGTTCAAGTCTGATGAGTTAAATCTCAGGAAAGAACATCAAACTTAGAATATTAAATGTCATGAAAACATAGCGGCGCCTGATACGAAAAAAATACATGAGTAATTGCCAGTCAAAACATGAGTACTTGTTTTTGGGACTCCCTGTACTATTTAGCGTATCATCGTCATGAACGCCATGAACATTGAAAAATACTCGTTGGAAAACTTAACAGTTTCATGAACTTATTTTCTAGAGACCATCATCTTTTGGAAAAGCGCCTATCTCTAGCGAGAAATGGTGCAGTGGGCGACTCTGCAGCCAAAAGTCGCGGTTTTCCCGCTGAACGTCGGAGCGACACGCCGACCTCCCGTCAAGTCGCTTCCCTGAGGGCTCGCCATGACGGCCTCAGCCAAATGTTATTCACGGTCTGCGTCTCGGGCCCACGAATTATTCCCAACAACTTGTTTATTCTACCGCGGTATATTAAATTCTTCGCCAGAAGTGCTCCGAATAACAGGGAAAATTTAAATATTCCGGGTGAAAATGCAAAAAATGTCCTGCAATGAATTTATATTATCACACGATAAAAACTTCTGGCATAAATACCCTAAATCAGAGGAAAAATGAAACTTTTAGTGTAAAAATGTAAAGAATTTCATCACAGGTATTTGTTCGACCGCGATTTATTAAATTCTCCGACAGAAACGCTTCAGTTCACCAGGAAAATGTAAACATTCAGAGTTAAAAAAGTGAAAAATTTCGGGCAAGTAATTTATGCTACCGCTAATTATTGAATTCTCGGGCAGAAAATATCCAAATACCCAGAAAACTTGAAAAATCTGAGCAAAAAAGAAAACAACTTCCAGCAACTGATTTATTGCGGTATAATATTCTCGGCGGGAAATGTTTCATACAACGATTGCTTGAAATTTGAAACTTAAATATCAAAAAGTGAAGAAGGTCAAAATTATTGAACGGTAAATTAAGGAAGATTCAGTTAGGGGACAGACTGATTAAATAAAGTTCCTGATGAAGCATTGACGGTGTTAAGTAAAATTAAAATTTGCAAAGATGATTGACACACATAGAATACATTTCATGAATATTAGTAAAATACTGATGAAAAATCGTCAAATATTTCGATCGAATACAGCGAACTGGAATGAGTTATGAGCAGCTGAGATTGTAATATTCGAGACAACGCTAATGATGCATTCATTTTTCGTTCAGTTTCTTTAAAGATTTAATGCGTTCAAATATTTCTGAGCAAGCTCAATTTAATGCTAAGCAAGCATCTATTCGTGTCTTGCAACATTGTTTTATCGTTCTTTTCCATGTAACATCTCTTTTGATCAAAATTTTTTTCCTAAAAAATTGTATTTCATTCACCAAATGGCTGTAGAAATAGTTTAGCTTTTTAAAAATCGTCTTTGCAAGAGCGCAAGGTATTGGTATCTGTTGATACTTTAAGCACTACCGTAATTCCTGCATTACAAAAGAAATGATTCGTAACCTCCTTACGCTCTGAACTGAAAAGGTCATCCCCTGTTGCATACTAGGGCCGATACTTTGCCCAAAGTGTGAATTATACTTCGGTCGCACGAAAATGCCTCGGTCCCTGTAGGGTTCATGCGATGTGTTATTCGCTTGTATGTTTACTTTATAAACCAGAAACAGGGTGGAAAATTAAAGATTTCCTCGTAACTCTTGGGATATTTAAGGAGCTTTCTAAGCGCACAGTTAGGTCTTTGCAGTGGAGTAATAAGTTTTTTCCTCCTGAGCCCTGATGTTTTTATTAAATTTATGACTATAGACATTTTTTTGTGCATGGTGGCATAATTCGCTTGAAAAATCTGAAATAATTGAAAATTGCTCCAAAATTTTATTTTCATTCCCAGAGTAACAAAATTGTGTGCAACAGGGAAATCTCTCGTTCCATAATTGTTGATAGTAATTATTTTGATTTTGTTGACAAGTTCTTGTATTCAATAGAGTAAAGCTGTGGAAAATTAACAAATGGAAATTGGCAGTGTACTTGTTAGGCTTGAACTTTAACACTAATAATATTTTCCCATTTAAAATTAGGACATGGATCCCATCATGCAAGCCTATCAGCAGTGTACGTCTACTAGTGTGGTCAATCATCTTACTATAGAATTAATCTACTGAGAGAGAACGAATGGAGAATTCTTCTGTCACACGTTTTCTGAAAAGTATGAAAGAATACGTTACCTAATACGTATACCTACGTTACCTACGTACGTACCTAATACGTATACCTACGTTACCTACGTCCGTACATAATACGTATACCTACGTTACCTACGTACGTACATAAAACGTATACCTACGTTACCTACATACGTACATAATACGTATACCTACGTTACCTACGTACGTACCTAATACGTATACCTACGTTACCTACGTACGTACCTAATACGTATACCTACGTTACCTACGTCCGTACATAATACGTATACCTACGTTACCTACGTACGCACCTAATACGTTACCCAATAACCTACTTCCGATTCGTTCTTCTCAAATATTTCCACAAAGACACCATATTTGTTACTAAAAACTTACATGTTTATTTTTTTACCTTTCATACGTTTCTCCGAAGCCTCACATTACCTATCACTCATCTACCATACGCACCTCTCATGTGCTTCCAGAGAGACTTACATTTGTTATTCATAACCTATTTGGTGCAGTTGTTGTTTCACAGCGCCAGAGTTTCACTGCAATATGAAGCTCATGAAGTACACCCGCTATCATAAAAAGAAATTCTTCTTGAACCATCAATGTCACTGTTCACCTAAGAAACTCAATTAAGCTTTTTATTGTACTCGCTAAGAAGCTCCACTGAGTTTTACATGCTCTTTTTCAGTCTTTTCTATTAGTTTCTTTTATTGGGTTAAGTAATAAAGAATGATGTCAAAGAACTCATACATTTTTAGGTTTCCGCATGATTGAAATTTAATCAAACCTCCGTGTTGGAAAACGTATCAGAAATACTTTGGAATGTCATTCAAGAACTGAGCCACTTCTGTTTAACTTATAAAAGAAAATTTTGCTTCATGTTTTGTAATTTCGCTCCGTCAAAGCATTGCAAAGATATTTTGATTGAGTGTGCACGGCTTTCTCGTTTGTTTTCAGAATTCGAAAGTACCTTTTGAAGCAGTTCTTACTTGAATAATCTGAAACCTACTTTTCAGAGCTTTAGGACAATAAGCCTTACATTTACTCTGCACTCGAATCATACGTTCTTTTTTCAAAAGGCATTAACAAATTCTTCAAGAGATTTGAGTGTACATCAGAATTTTGAATAGGTTATTGGCTTTAATGGTTTTAATAGGAAGTTACAGCATTAAATGTGCATGTGACGTTGGAAATATTTCTGAAAACGTTTTGTAGACGGTGATCGGAAGTGGGGAACTTCAAGCAACTGTGATCATCTTTGAAACTTTGAAGAGCACGGATTTGTTCTAGATGTGTTACATGTAATCGTGGCGACTGACACGGATATGTTCATGATGTGTTACAGGTAATCGTGGCGACTGAACGTGAGAAGCAAAAATAATCTGAAAACATGTACAATTTTCGAACGTCGTAGTAAAATCGAACGAGAGTAATGATAATGTAAAGGATAAATTTGTAAATTTTTTGACTATAAACGGATTTTCTGTAATAGTTTAACTTTCAAAAATTACATTCATGGTTTAAAATATAAACCTAAATGTGAGTTTTAGCATTTACACAAATTCAGTCAGGGACAAATTTCACGTAAAGCTTCGGCAAAGGAAAGCTAAAAACTAATTCGAAGGTTCAAAAATACGATTTGAAACAGTAGAAAAATTATTAGGACAAAAAATATGATCACATAAAAAAAACTGTGATAGTAGATCTCTTATGTGCGATTAGATGATGAGCTCCGATCTGGTGATCTTCACAATGGAAGTGTCTACAAGATTTTTGTTTCCCAAGAAAAAATTTGATTGCTTAGGATATCTCCAACTCGCGAAAGAATATCGAAGTTCGTAGAGGATTTCTTTTCAGAAGACAAGATTTAAATTCATTGAGGATCTTCTTTTCCCGAGGAAAAATTCAAGTTCTTAGATAAATACCTCTTCGAATAAGAAAATCTAACTTAAAGAGGGTCTCCCTTGCACGTGAGAAGATCCGAGTTCTTGGAGCATCTCCTTCCGAAGGGAAGATTCATTTTTATAGAAGGTCTCCTTCCCTCAAAAGAAGGTGCGAAGAGTTGGCCTCCTTCCCACACGATAATCTGCCGCCTCACACGATGGATTTAGAGGCGGTTTACGAGCGGTACAGCGCGAGGCTGCGCCTCACTGCCTCTCTGGTGTCGCTCCTCCTCACAGCCTCTGCCTGCCTCAGCTTCTGCCTCCCGCCTCTCATAGCCAGTCAGGTGAGACACTGTCCTGTGGAGCATCATGAAAACTTTATCTTCAGCTCTAGAGTGAGATTTATAGATCGTGAGAGTGTTGAAAAAATTTAATGAATGAAGTTCAGGTTTTTGGTCTTTGTGAATTTACGCTTTATTGTTTTTATTTAAAGCAGATGATTTTTACACGTTTTATATTTCATCAATTTAAGACTAAGAAATTGTTTTAGAAGTAAATTTTTTTCGTTCTCAGCTTTATACGCGACTCAAATT
>JACJUY010003654.1:32992-49278 GCA_014220935.1 Platorchestia sp. MABIK | reverse complement strand
CTTCATGGAACAGACACAAATAACGCTTCATGGAACAGACACAAATAACGCTTCATGGAACAGACACAAATAACGCTTCATGGAACAGACACAAATAACGCTTCATGGAATAGAATGCAATGACACATCTCAAAATTGACGTAATGTAAAAAGGCGCAACCTCGAAGAATTAACGATGTGAAATGATATATAATCAACTTGATTGTTAAAGACACGCTTCAGTACAGAAAAAACTCTGTATTTTTAAAATATTCATATTCACGACGTTAAAACTGCCTTTTATTCAAACTGCCTTCCATTCAGTATGGAATATTATTGTACTATTTAATACACATAACTAATTCACTATTTCTAATATGACTTGGAAGACTATGACACACTTCACATGAGCACTACGGCACCGGTGGGTGTGTGGAGCACAGACCGCCCAGTACAGATACACTTCAGCATGTCACTCGAACTTTCAGAGTGCGGGTGGTCACGCCAACGTGAGCCTATTTTAACAGAACTTATGTTCTAAGCTGGTTATTACGATTTCAGGTAATTTATTCGCATAAGCATGTGAAAGAAACGAGTCATGAATTAAAAAAAATTGAAGCGGGAATTCCAATACTACAAATTTTTTCTGAAAGAGGTCAGATAATTCAGCGTTAAATTTC
The DNA here is from genome assembly GCA_014220935.1 of Platorchestia sp. MABIK. Lineage (NCBI taxonomy): Eukaryota > Metazoa > Arthropoda > Malacostraca > Amphipoda > Talitridae > Platorchestia > Platorchestia sp. MABIK. Next base: position 48,619 of record JACJUY010003654.1, on the reverse strand, counting down.
TAAAACATTTTTTCAAAAAACAAGTGAAATGCCGAAGAATATGAGCGTGGAATTTGCTCTCAAGTTCGTGGGGAACAGTAGAAAATTCCTGGAAATGTTCATTTCTTCGTCTGAAAAACTGGCACTTATTCCAGCGAGCGTTCAAGATTTCTTCTTCAAAACTGCCGAACGTTTTACTCGGAATGACTTAGGAGAGCTCGAAGAGTGCAGCTTTTGCTCTTCCCAGTCTTGGTCTCAAGACCCCCGCATAGAAATAAAAATCTATGGAAACACAAACCCAGACCCAGATTTTAGGACTTGAAAGATGAATCCGTGTGCACGACAGCAAAGCACTGCATTCAAATTCATATTTTTAGTAAAACTGGTTCAGGATTTGTGTATATTGGAATTTATGGGGTCTCTTGGTTGGTCATCTCAAAAAGCTGCTGCAAGTTGTCTGAGTAAATGGACAAGAACTCGATAGAATTAGTTTCCAAGTTCACGTTTATGAAGCCATAAGGAAGCGCTTCCGTCTGATGTGATTTAACGGAATTAAAAAAAGTTTTCTCTTAAATGACTGATCAATATATTAGACATCAGCACAGTGAAAGCTAGTAAATATACAATACAATAAACAATATACGCTTTCAATACACAATATAAGGACATACGCCAGTCGTTCTGTTTCAGTGAGGAACAAAATTCAAGAGAGTGAGATGTAACTGCGCAATCTAATGACTTTCGTCAATTTAATCGTTGGTTGATTTATTGCTTCGAAATTATGCGTATAAAAAATGAGTCCTGAAAAACACCCTAAAAATTAAACTCGCGTAATACGCAAAAAATTTTAAGGAAGAGCAGGCAAAATTACTTCTATTGAGAGCATGGAGGCAAAAATTTTTTTGTTAATAGTTAGAACAAATTATTTATTGCTGTGTTAAACAACTACTTCTCGGAATACGCAGAAAGTTATGATGTATTATAACTTTGATCAACAGTTCTCCCTCATTAATTTTTGAGATTTTATTGTAATGCTAACTCATTTTCTTTAAACACATTGATAGCCATTAGGCAATGAGGAAAAAAGTCACTAATGCAAGACAGAATAACATTTTCAATGCTATTATTCAGAATCGATCTAAATTCAAGTATTACAACTTCGGAATCCATTAAATGATGCCAGTGTTCTGTAACAAAAACTGATCAAGTAAGGAACATCAACACCATGATGATGCCAGTGTACTGCAGAGTGCAGCACACAGATCAAGTAAGGCACATTGGAGGACAATGCCGGTGTTGACACGACTGGGACGTCATAACGATAATTCTCCGTTGCTAAGGGAATTATAAATGAATACTAAGAGGTCGGCAAACAACTTTCGTCGTCTGTGCAGATCATGTATTTGCAGAAGGAAATAAGCATCAACTTCTTCTTCTGAGATTGTTTACTAGCGGCGGTCCTTTCATATTCAGCTCTTAATTATTTCTCCGGTGCACCAGCTGAAGTGAAATTAGCTCTTAAATTCGAATGACGAGCACTCCAGATATTATTGTTCAGTCTTTGTTATGAGTTTACAGTTTGTAGACTTCAACTCCATCACAACCAGAACCACAGTTGTTTGGATTTGTGCAGCCATTGATATGCTGTTAACTTAATGCACGATGTTGACGTTAGTTAATGCGCCGTCTTTCTTGTGATCAGATCAAATTGAACTGAAAGAGAAGATGAGAAGGAACGTGAAAATTAACTTTTGTTGTCGTTCTGAAAAGCTACGACAAGCAGGAATGAAAAAGAAGTAGATTGTTGATCAAGAAAGGTAGCAAAACAGAATTTCATTCTGTAAACGGAACACACGCACTGAATAGCACTGAATGATGTACATTTCTACATTTCTACATTTGAAATATGTGTATTGAAAAATTTTGACATTTCTAAACCTGTAATCTATGTTGAGAGAACTTCAATCAAACAAAGTATGCTATAAGTGTTTTTAAAAAACATTCGATTACCTAAAACCAGGTTCACCGCTGAGTTGGTTCTGATTCATTGATAGCGCAGGAAAACAACCGGCAGCTCTAAACGTGCGTGGCTTGCTAGGTTCTATCACTCCCGGAAGCGTACTCGCGTTTTGCTGGATGATGATTGGAACGCTTCAAAAATGGATCTCTATAAAATCTCTATAAAATCTCTGCGAGGGGATCTCTATAAAACTTTGTTATAAATCTAAATACCATGTACTAAGTGGGGAAACATGCTTTATCCGCATCATAGGAGACGTCAGATCTCTGCTTAGATGCTTTTCATAAACAATGCAAAATCTTATATCGCTACTATGAAAAAGTTACATGTTTTATGGTCAGACTTAGTATATAATTGAAAATAAATCTGACTCAAGTAAGTGTCGAAGAGAAATATTCAAGTTATGAATAAGTTGTTGTTTATTTTAGTTTTGGTTTGCAGTATAATTCTAATGATAGAAAATGAGCTTAAATGGAACACAAGAGGTTAATTGTGCGTTTTTTTTTTGGTCTCAAGGGCGACAGGGCAAGCCTTTATCAAGCTAAAAGTGTGCCAAAGTCCCAAGTTAATTATTGAGTGCTAAGTTCCATTTAGGAAATGAACTCAATTAAAACAATTTATTTCCAACAACTGATACGTCAGTTAAATCAGTAATAAAACTACTGCATTTATTGATATAGCATCATGTTGAATTCATTCGTTCATTTTGCTCAGGGGACAAAGATGGTTTAAAAAATTGTAAGATTTCTCGATAAACACGCAAATATTTCTCAAAAGTGAGACGTCTATTAGATCAGAAATCAAAACTATTCCATTAATTTATATTGTTTCATGTTACATTCATTCATTCACTCATTTCGTTCTGGATCTAATAATATTATAAATGTTATTATGTTTTGATTCTTCAAAGAGAACGCAGAGTTATGGACCACCCAACACGCGCACCAAAAACTATGACATTCCAAAGCAATCGACCTCAGCTATCCGTCTGGATCTTGACTTTAATTAGGGTCGTTTGAGGGCTATCGTAATACAAAAGTTAAGACAAACATGACCAAGTGAAACTTGCTACGGGTCTAGGACGCTGGATGAGAGGTATTTGTCTTCTGGATCTAAGCTAATCACAAATTCCGAGTTTTGTCCTGTGTTCCAATAAGCCGATTTAATTATCGGGGAATCCCTTATCTGTTGCGACAGACTTGAGCGGCTTCAAAAAGAGAACTTTGACCAAATCTCAGGAGCCTGACGTTCTCGAAATCACTTCATCCTGCAACGATAACCTGAAGTTTAATGATTTTTCCCTCATTTCTGTGTGTGTGGGACATTATGACGACATTCTGAGCAGGTTTGATACTAAGGTTTCTTCTCCATGAGGTATACAGTATGAAAACTCATCCAAAGACAACAGTAGAGGTAAAATTGCTGCATGATTCATCTTTTAGAGCTGCTAACTTACTAAAGGAGGCAAACGAATTCCGTCCTGTAACTAAAAAGTGACAATTTGATTAAACATTTCATAAAAGCGAGCTCAATTTGCATTGTCTGAAAAAAGATGAAGAATTGAAGCTATCTGGGAACCATGGGAAGGCAGGCGCGTTGTGTTAGACCTTAACATCCAAGGAAATCACTAAGAGAACAATAGTTAGGTTATATATTCAGCCTTTACGCACGAGGAATTTTCTTTAAATTCCGATCCTCAAAACTGGCTAAACTCTACAACCATACATTGGAGGAGCAATGTTGCAGCACATGCCATCGACAAAGAGGTAAGAAAGCAAAAGCAAATTTTCCGATAGCTTTAATGCTCCGATGTTGTATCAGTAAAAATATTCTACAACGAACGGCAAGGTTATGAACATTACCACAGTGAAGCATTGCCATCATGAAGCATTGCCACAATGGAGCGATTACAATAGGAATCTGATGAGCAACTGTGACATTATTTTAACGAACAGATTGGTCCTTAATAGTTATGATTACCCCCGAAAATAACGCTTTACCTCTCCATCTGAAAAATTGTCTGAATTTTCACAGAACTTTTGATACAATTAAGGTTCCAGTGAGTCCGTGATTTTATTTCAGCCTTCTTGTAGGCGTGACTTGATTTTTTCAAAACGATAACACTTTTAACATCTAGCTGTTTCAAGTGTTAGCATTGTCATCAATGTAGCAAAGTTTGTCCTATGACTTGATGGAGTGTGAGTGGGCTAGCTCTCACGGTCCACTGCTCTTATATTATCTGCTCTTTTCATTAGAATTGATTTGCGTCACACAAAATACGGCATTTTAATATTCAGGTAAACTTTTAGTGCATTTTATCATCGGCCTCTCCTACGCTCATCGTAGAAAAAATCACTGACGATCAAACTGGAGGAATGTTTGCAGGATCTGCTGAATGCATTAGTAGCTGTAGTGAAGGGACTCTTAAAAATTTCTCTAGCGCGTAACTCTTAAGCAAAGAAAACACTTTAACCAAGGATTTGAAACAAGCTCTATCTATTTTATCCAGCACACATGGTCGCACACAGGCAAATAAAGCAGTCAATCATGATTTCATATTAGAGTAACCGATAAATTTACATGGAAATATCCCTAATTTAATTTATGGTTATACCTAAAAATGACGCAAACATTTTTTGTGCCGAAATTGTTATCAATGACTTTCTAATGTGTAGAACCATCGAGTAACGTAAACTCGTTTTCATTACTGTTATTCCTATAAAGGCTTCATATATTTATGCTGGTAATATCTCATTATGGTAATAGTGTTGAAATTATTCGTGTGATGGGCATTGAAAATCTAAATTTGGGAAATTCAAGTAATGTTAGAATGAAAAACTTTAAACTAAAAGCCTTCTTACGTGCATCAGCAGCCATTGAACAAAAATTGATATTTTTGAACCTGGATTTCTTGCTAAGTAAAGATGGGCTTCTGATTCGTTATTTGAATGACTCGGAAGGTTATACTTTATCCGCATTTGCTACGGTATCAACTCCTCAGTTTATTTGTTACTTGGAGGCTTTATAATTTTGAAAACAGTTCTAAATTGAAATTAGTAATTATTTCAAAAATAAAAATAGCGTAATTCTTTCCTATCATGCCAACTGTACACTTTTCTCGGGGTAGTTTCTTTCTTTCAGCGTTTATCTCTCTTATTCCTTCCACCCTTATTCCCTTTACACCCAAACTTATTATAATCTCCCTACTTACTACTAGGTTTATTTATAAAGCTTAGCTTCATACAACTAACCGTTTACGTCCCGCACATTCTATCTTCTCTTCAGCACTCTATTCTTTTCTTAGGATTTAATAATATTGGTTCTTCGAACTATCTCTTGCATTTCTGGATTCTCTTTTTCACTTTTAAAACCAAAAATTTTCCGACAAGGTCCATTTGGCTGTGTTTTTTGCTCGCATAGGTTGAGATTTTATGTTGTAGAGATTTCGCAGCAGTAGCCTGGTTTTTTAGTGTTCAGGCCAAACGCTTGTGCACCGATGTTGCATTCTGTGCCGTGTCACACTTGAGAATTTTATCTTCGCAGTAGAAATGTCAAATAAAACACATTACTTCGATTTAATTGATTGGTTTCGAAGTGAGTCTACTGCTGCTGTACTCGTAAGATCAATGATGTTCTGCTTATTTTCTTGAAATTTTGACTTTGAAGTTTTCGTTTTACTTTTGCTAGGATTTTCTGCGTTTATATACACCTCAGCAACGGGAAATAACAGGTTAGACAAACTCGTTTCGCCATCATTTAAATTGAAGATGAGGAACCTAATCTAAAACAGAGACGTCACAAGTTTATTTACCCACAATACGGGTCATGATTATAAAGAATCAGTTTCTAGAGCTAATACAATAAAATGAAGTCTCAGTGTGATTAATCAACCTTACTGAAGGAAATAATCAATTAAATCATGGCTGTTGTATATAGAATGGAAATAAAGTAGATCAAATCAAATATTCCAATGCGAGCTCCTAAAAATTAGAGAAATAGAATTGAGAAAAATCAGTTGGAATTACAAGCAGACAAACTAAATTTCCAGTATTTGAGCGCTTCTGATATTTTCGCAAAACCTCTAGAAAAACACGGCAAAATGAATAAATTTATAATTTTTTATTGTCATTTCTATATTTCAATACACTGTGAATATGCTGAAATTTTAGAAGGGTAGTTGCTACTTGTAAACTTTGCGATCATCTCTGACTTAACAGAAAACAACAAAACTTATTTTGAGTTCACTTTTATTCGAATGCTTCTTCCTACCAGTCGAATTTTCCAGGGGCCATCTAAGGATATTTCGTAAGGCTTCTCATGCATAGAGAGCCTCAGTATAACACCAAACACTAGCACTCAACCACGAAAATTTTTTTTGCAGGTAGCAGAAAGCAACGTGGCGCTAAGCACGCCGGTGGGGGTGACGTTTTGGCTGCTCACGTTCTCCCTGATCCTGACGATAGGCCTGCTGCATCCTCCAGCGGCCACTCGCGCCCACTTGGTCACGCCCACTGCCCTCTTCATCGTCGTCATCCACACCACCCTCACGGTGGACAGGAGACTCGCAGGAGCGCTGTCTGCCTTCAGTAGTTTTCTGCCGTGCGTCCCGAGAATGCTCGGGGATTATGTTTGGTCTGTCCAGCGCGACGCCGAGTTTAACTACAGCGAAATTCTGAACAGCAGCGTGAACAGCAGTGAAGGTGTGTTCAGTGATGTGTTTTTCAGAACACATGACGAGCTTTTGGCCGCTGATGGTGGTAGTGACGAGAGAACTCAAGAATTCGTGAGAAATGAGTGGAACAATGAAAGTTCTGAGAATTTTACAGCTGCTGGAGATGATCCCGTGGTTCTGGTTTCGTCTGTAGCGTGGAGCACAAGTGAGGTGAGTCTGTTCATTCTTTTTTAACAGTGAACAAGAAATAACTAATTTTTAGACTGTAAAAAATAAACTTGATGATGAGATGTACGTAGCAAGCGTGTACGTAGTCTGCATGGTTGGCATGTAAACGATTTTTTTGCAAATTTTCGGTCGTATATGAAGGCTTACAAAAAGTGAAAATATCCTTTTTTATGAGATTTTTAATTTACGAAGAAAGATTTCTAATTTACGTTTATAGCTGAAAATCGTACCTTTTTTTCCTTCTTAAATTAATTTCCCTGAACTAGAACATTTTTGGACAAATTGTTGTAAATTATCATGAATTGCCAAGTGCTCACAAGGTGAAAGTGGGAAATTGTTATAATTCATATAATAAGTATGGATGATAGAAAGATCGATGTTGTAAGGTGGTAAATTAAATTTAGATGCATTTATTTGAGATACATCGCTTTTACTAAGCAGAGCAAACGAGTAAAACTCAGAATAAAGCATTAATCTTTTCACGAATTTTAAGCTTAAACCTCCTAAGTAGATTTTTTAGTACTTCTTCAGCAGTTTCCTTTGCGTCATTTCCTTAAACGAAGCGTTCTCATTTTTCCACGAGTCTTTTCTTGATCATTTAATCTGTCCTACAGCAACTCGCTGACATCTCTGAAGAGACTTACAAACGTGTCAGTGACTGTTTTTGATAAATTATGATTAGACAAGTTTACTCATAGCACTATGAAAAGACAAACCATGTACTTAAGTTAAGACAAGATAATGTCGTCAAGAAATGAAAGTTTTGAAGTGAGAGAATGTTAGCCACAGAGCCACTATTTCGTACAGTATTTAATAGCTAAATGATATTCCTCTGAAAAGATCCCTTTCTCAAAAAAATACCTCGCTGTCCTGAACAAAGTTCTTGACATTTTGAAACAAAGAAACTGAATTTCATTACATTAAAGGTTTTTTGAGTGAATATAGTACTATTTTATCAAATTAAAAATTGTTTCCAAATCAATCTTCATATTTTTTTAGAGAAAATAACTTCGTGAACGACATTCGCTTCAAAATTAGTCCAATTATTGCTGTTTTTCACCTCATTAATACATTTGTGCACTAAGTAGTTGCTAGAGGTAAGAAAATGCGAAAGTGGCCTTTTCTAAAAGCAAGTGTGATGAAAGTATTGAGAAACNAAAAAGTGAAAATATCCTTTTTTATGAGATTTTTAATTTACGAAGAAAGATTTCTAATTTACGTTTACAGCTGAAAATCGTACCTTTTTTTCCTTTTTAAATTAATTTCCCTAAACTAGAACATTTTTGGACAAATTGTTGTAAATTATCATGAATTGCCAAGTGCTCACAAGGTGAAAGTGGGAAATTGTTATAATTCATGTAATAAGTATGGATGATAGAAAGATCGATTTTGTAAGGTGGTAAATTAAATTTAGATGCATTTATTTGAGATACATCGCTTTTACTAAGCAGAGCAAATGAGTAAAACTCAGAATAAAGCATTAATCTTTTCACGAATTTTAAGTTTAAACCTCCTAAGTAGATTTTTTAGTACTTCTTCAGCAGTTTCCTTTACGTCATTTCCTTAAACGAAGCGTTCTCATTTTTCCACGAGTCTTTTCTTGATCATTTAATCTGTCCTACAGCAACTCGCTGACATCTCTGAAGAGACTTACAAACGTGTCAGTGACTGTTTTTGATGAATTATGATTAGACAAGTTTACTCATAGCACTATGAAAAGACAAACCATGTACTTAAGTTAAGACAAGATAATGTCGTCAAGAAATGAAAGTTTTGAAGTGAGAGAATGTTGGCCACAGAGCCACCAGTACAATATTTAATAGCTAAATGATATCCTATGAAAAGATCCCTTTCTCAAAAAAATACCTCGCTGTCCTGAACAAAGTTCTTGACATTTTAAAACAAAGATACTGAATTTCATTACATTAAATGTTTTTTGAGTGAATATAGTACTATTTTATCAAATTAAAAATTGTTTCCAAATCAATCTTCATATTTTTCTAGAGAAAATAACTTCGTGAACGACATTCGCTTCAAAATTAGTCCAATTATTGCTGTTTTTCACCTCATTAATACATTTGTGCACTAAGTAGCTGCTAGAGGTAAGAAAATGCGAAAGTGGCCTTTTCTAAAAGCAAGTGTGATGAAAGTATTGAGAAACTGAGACAATTTAATTCACGGGTACCACTGAACTTCAAACATTCTTTTGCGGTAGCTACATATGGTCAGTGCTAGAATTTTGTTGAAAAAAATTAAATGTGAAAATGTGAGCCAGAAAAGATGATTCGTGGAGTAGTTCAGTCGACAGAAGAACTTTCGGTGCCGATAGTACCGCTATGGTGACGTACTGTGTATTGCTGAAAGCCAGGGCATTGATTTTCCTTATATCCTTTTTACTGATGAAGTCTACTTGCGTTCGTTTCTTTGGCTGATATGTAACACCTGTCATCAACCTAATATCTCATGACACGTGACACGACGATGTCAGCATCTATAAATTTAGCTCACTATGGCAAAAATACATCTCTGCAAGTCCAAGCAGATTCGCACTGACCGCCCTTGCAAGGTTAGTCGACTTTGCGTCGAGCTTGTGCATGGCTAACGAGCTCATCACTGACAATTCATTCATCATTCAGCATCGATCAAAGGATCGCCAACAAGCGCTTCATGACTCCCAAATTTAAAGGCCGTCGTCGGCGAGGCCGAGTAAAACCTTCCTCAGATCGAAACAAGCAGCAAATCCTCCTGGCTTTGCCCAACCAACCCTGCAAAATTTACAAATACTTCCACTAACGATTTGTCTGTTAGAACTCACTTTCGTCTACTTGGGAGAGTTATTGAATTCGTAAAATGAATTTGTGGTTGATTGTTTTTTTTATAAGTTGGAGTGCTTCAAAAAATTACAACGTGTTGATTGCGATAATAATGCATGCCTGTTACGGGAATAGTGCATGTCCTACTTACTACTAGATTGTTATTTTCTATAATTCCGATATAAATCTTGTAAAATGCATTTAAAAACGACTTGCATTGAACAAGTTAACGTTAAAGCTTAGGTCAACCGTACTTTTTACATTAACGTTGACTTAAAGATTCTTAACGCCTCGAGACGCACAGGAAGAACATTGTACTTTTCACGAGAAGGTTCATGGTGCTAGTCCCCGCTATAGCATCGCATTTTTTGGGAGCAAGCAGCTCCTTTGGGAATGCAGAACACGAAGAAGGCAGATGCTAGAGAGTCGGAGGAAACCCTGCTACTCAATAAGGTGGCAAATCTTTTTTTATCCTTGAAGTTCAAAGCTGAAAAGTCACTGTGAAAAAAAAAAAAATTNTCTCAAATAGAGTTATCAGGAAGGTGTGCTATAAAAGCCTTCTTCTCTCATTCGAAGATCGTGGCCCATAAGTTGAAACAAAAAATTCGTTGCTCGAAATTGAATACATTTAAGTCAAAAATGCTTACCGTTACTTAAGAACGCACACTACTGGATACTGGATCTTACGTAGAATATCATTTGGTTGGTTATGAAAAAAAAGATGACCAACTGATGCTTAACGCTCCAGGTTCCAGAAACTGTCGCTGCTCATCAGGAGTTGTCTCAAAACTAATTTAGAATTTCGCCATCTGTCGGAAGTAATTCCTCATCACACGACGCGACTACTGCAAGAAAAATTACTCCCTTCCGGCACACTCGGATGCTCTGCTCTTCCAAGTCTTAATGGATTAAATGAACTTTGAATGCTGTCAAGAAAATACTGGACTAATTAAAGAAGGCTTTATCTCAACTTTTGACTCTGCCTGAAGCAAAACACCGTTTAGTTTTATAGTAGTGACGTTACAGATTTTCAACGTAGATTTTAAATTCATCACGAGAGCGGATATTCACTGCAACTTGAGCCGTTGAGGTTATTAAGTTGAAGTTTTATGTTGAGGTTTTTATGTTGAGCTTCTCAAGTTGAGGTTCAAAATAAGTCGTTCATGCCATTCCCTTCTTACCTGTCCTTGAGTCTACAAACAAACGCCGTTTTTGTTTTGTAGACTTTCTTTATTTCATTAGCGCTACTGACAGAAGCTTCTTTCTCTCAGTTGGACATTTTTATTTACCTACGCCTAAATGTTGTAGCCAGTGGGAACTGATAATACGCTCGTGTTGCGTCTGTGGTCTGAATGCCAGCGATGGCATACAACGACAATTATTGACCTGTGGGTAGGCTCGAAAATATTCGTCACTGCATTATGGGATTTGAAGAGAGGTAGACATAAGTAAGTTACCGCTTCTAAAACTAGACGAAAAAACTCCAAATTAATGATGATTCATATAAACCTTGTTACCAACGGGATTTCTTCATTTTGAATTGGGAAGTTTGTTTGCCTAGATGAGACAGTTCTTTTATATTTTTTGCGGTATAATATCACTATTGAAGATGCTCTGTTTTTTTAGCAGATGATTAACCCTATGCAGAGACGCTTTTTTAAAGTATATTGTTCTTCATTAAAAAAATTTTCGACGACAATGTGTCAATCTCGCCATTCTTTCTTTTGTCGTACAAATGAAGTTAAACCAAATATGGGAAACAATAAACTTAAATATGTGCGTTCTCTGAATATAAATAATAAGAAAAGAATCACATAAAAACTGTCAGAGAAACTAACAACTAATTTGAAAATAGAACTCTTTTTTCATTTTGATGAATTAAAATACATTCGTCCGTAAAACATGGTCGGGGCCTTAAATATTTGAAAGAAATTTAGAGGCCCAACGAAAATTACCATAAGTGCAATATCTTGTACCAATACTTTGACACTGCGGCGGGCTAAGCTGAAGCTCAATATCAAGCTCAATGAAGCCAATTCAGGATTTCAGCGGTGGAAATGATGAACAATAACTGGATAGTACCTTTAGTTGATTTTCATAGCGTATTCATGAAAACTGAGTCTGTGAGCACCGATGGGTCTCTACACAGTCCACTCGTTAGCCCGCACTGTACTTTATTGAAGACAGTGCACCGAAAACTCCATTGATTGAGCTCCTATTACTAGGGAAAAGCCGCCAGTCTTTATCACAGTGCCACTGTTCATAGTTTAAAAAATCTTTCCGCAAAAATTCCTGTTACGCAAAAGTTTTAGGGACAAATTACTTGACACATTCAGGAAGTTCGATCTCCTTTCCTATACTTTTGATACTACATGCCCTCATCCACTTCCTCGTCTTAATTTGCCTCCGCATTCCGGTACTTCATTCCACATTGTGGTACCTTACTTTAGTACAACGTTCCAGAACCACATTCCAGCAGCACATTCCGGTACCCCACTCTGGTATCATTTTCCGATATCCCATTTCGGTTCCACACTCTGATACCATATTCCGGTACCACATTCCAATGCCACATTCCTGAGCCCCATTCCCACACCACATTTAGGTTCCGCAGGGAGCTCATACTGCCCGCTGTACCGTTCCCAAAATGAACAATGGTTCAAAATTTTGCCTCACGCACATTGTACTAAAAGTGGTAATAAAAACATTTTGATTCAACGGTAACCAAATACATAGTCTGCAAACTCGAATTGCTATTTCACTCTACCTTCACTTCAAATAGTCATACAGCAAACTGTGCGTCCCTAAAAATAAATTATTTCTAGAAATCATTTGATATATTCACCGCAGCACGCGAACTTCCGACGCGGCTCGTTACTCAGTTGCGTTTTCCCTTCGGGCTGCACCAGAAGAAAATTTTCTATCAGACCTGGCGTAGAATGCAAAGTCCACACATCGCCTCTCGCGACTTGCTGGTCCCAGTAAAGCGACGTCTTCTCAAGCGTGCATGTCGCGGCCAGGAATATTTCCGGCAAATGGAGACGGGCGTGCTCCATCTTGCCATTTCACCTTCAAAAATCTTGTTTGCTTTTAAAAATCTTTGGACACTCATGGAGAAGAGAAAACGAAGGCTTTCATGCCGAACTGGAATGGCACAGACGAAGTTGTTAGTTTGTCCAGGAAATTCCCGGGATTGAAGCTAAATTCTGGTCTGAGCAATGATTGCTCTGTGGTCCGTTTTCGGTCACGAACACGAGACTTCTGTCATCCAAGGAATGTGCAGGACTCGGCTCGAGGAAATTTTGCTTTGATTTTTGGAAAGCCAGCGAAATAATTGGTTTGAGGGACGACGATGTTTGCTCAGAGCATCAGAGCGGTGGTCATTTGAGAGACAAAACCTCTGGAATGAAACACACAAACCTGCGAGAATGGGAGACAAATTTGAAATGGGAATAATAACCGGGCAGATAAGAATGTGAAAAATTGTTTACACCTCATATGAAAAATGCATTTGTTCCATCACATTTTGAGTTTTCCATTTAAAATAAATTCGTTTTAGTCACACATATGACACATGAAAATATTCCTTTTTGTAATTGACTGAAAGAGAGTAAACGCTGTCATTTGTAACTTTTCACAATTCAAATGAGAGTTTGCTGCATACTCTAAGCTATCATTAAGTTGTATTCAATCTATCATATTTATGATGCCATTTTTATGTAAAGTTATTGTATATTAAACTGAGAAAATTGGTGGACACTGCACCACACGGTGGCCACTGCACCACACGGTGACCACTGCACCACACGGTGACCACTGCACCACACGGTGACCACTGCACCACACGGTAGACACTATATAACCAAAAGCTAGTTAATGTTAACCTCTTATCTCACAAACTCGTTTTTAAATAGACCAGTATGAAATTTTCGCGTCAACCATAATAACATTTCTTGGTGACGTTACATTAGTCTTAGTGCCATACTTTGTGTTTTCTCAAATGATGGAATCCCCGCCATATTCTCTAAACTCTGCCGGACTCCCTCGCGATTGTGCGGCATGTGTGTCCTGCTTGTTACTCGGACTATTTATTTTCGCTAGAGAACATCGAGTTTTTTAGGCACGACGGAAGGCATTTTTCTCTTGCAAAGCTGCCTGCTTTGTGCGTCTGGCATTCAAGAGACGGCATCGACTAGGCCGGCTGGCGAGGGCGGCGGAGAATCTTTAATGCACTTGTCTCGGGCGAGAACCATTACTCTGCGTCCGAGCTTCTTCTGAGAAATTTCCCTGCTAAAACCAACTGGGCTGAGCTCGGCTGAAGGATCTTGTGACGGAAGTGAAATGGCGTCCGAGCATCGGAGCGACACCGCGCACCGCCGCAGGAGATGTTGAACTCTGAGACCGCGATGTGAGCCGCCGGTCTACACGGAGGGGATTTTCTTGATGCCGCTCACAGACCAGTAATCACAAACTCAATTTTTATAAGAACTTAATCAAATCTAAATGAAGACACGATCCAGTTATTGTTTGATGTTTTCAAAATTGCGTATTTCAATTGACTTGAAATTTGAGTTGAATGTTGAACTTCCGTTTAACCCATCGCGATCAACGTGTTGATGTAGCCCCACATTTTACTGAGCATTGTTGGACCGTACATGCGAGGGTGGCGGGAACCTGCGTAATTTCTGCATATGCTATGGTGGTATTGTTTTCTTCAAAGGAATACAACTATTGTATCAATGGGAATAAGGGCTCCCAGGGGGAAAATGTGAGGTCTCTAGATAGGTCTTCTTTTAGATGAAATAGAATAGCTATTTTGCTTTGTTAAGGACCATCTTTTTTCGGCTCACTCTTCTGTCCTCTTCTTCGGCTCCTACAAGTTTTACTCCAACTTTTATTTTGCATTGTGAACTCTCTTCTTAGCTTACTTTTCTACGTTTAGGGATCTTGAGCGTAAATACACCTTGTGTATAGATTCCCTGTTCTCTTAACTTTATACTAAAACGTGCCTTCATCTTTCCTTTCTTTAGAACAAAGAACATATTTTTGTGGTACTAAACTTAAAATCTTATCTATATCAAAGTACCGAAATCTCTCCCTTCATTATCATAGACTACTCATTATATGGTGCATTACCATGGCTTACTCATTATAGGGTGCGTCATTATGTAGTACATTAACATGGCTTACTCATTATATGGTGCGTCATTGTGTAGTACATTAACATGGCTTACTCATTATATGGTGCGTCATTATGTAGTACATTAACATGGCTTACTCATTATATGGTGCGTCATTATGTAGTACATTAACATGGCTTACTCATTATATGGTGCGTCATTATGTAGTACATTAACAAGGCTTACTCATTATTTGGTGCGTCATTATGTAGTACATTATCATGGCTTACTCATTATATGGTACATAAACATGGGTTACCCATTATATGGTGCGGCACAAAATAATCAGTTACTGAACAAGATGCCGTTACCCAATACCCCTTGAAACATGAAGTTCGACTCGGTAGTCAAATAAAAAAAGCACGGACTGTTAAAAATTCTTCGCGAAGAAGCTCAACCATTTCGAGACAAATTGAAATGAGCCAACACAGAAAGTGATAGCGACTTGAATGTTATTTCAAGGCTCACTCGGGCAGCTCAGTTCGGTAAACATTTACAATGTGAGAGCTTAAGAGCTCTAGCATGGAAGGGCGCCGGCAATCAGCGATCAGTTGGAAATAAGGTACAGCGATCCGTTCCCCTCTGCCCCAGCTCGTGTGAGGGGCCGACCTGCGCTCTGTCAACACAGTGTTTGGGGTGTGTGTGTGTTGGGCCTGTGTGTGAGGCGTGTGTGTGGGTCGTGTGTGTGAGTGGGGCGTGCGTGTGGGGCGTGTGTGTGTGGGGCGTGTGTGTGTG
>JACJUY010003654.1:0-30162 GCA_014220935.1 Platorchestia sp. MABIK | reverse complement strand
TAATTTGATGGAGCGAGTCTGGTCATTTAGTGAGGCGAGTCTGGCCATTTGGTGAGGCAAGTCTGGTAATTTGGTGAGGCGAGTCTGGTAATTTGATGGAGCGAGTCTGGCCATTTGGTGAGGCGAGTCTGGCCATTTGGTGAGGCAAGTGTGGTAATTTGGTGAGGCGAGTCTGGTAATTTGATGGAGCGAGTCTGGTAATTTGGTGAGGCGAGTCTAGACATTTGGTGAGGTGAACCTGGCGATTTAATGAACAGAGTCCTCCAAGCACGCTGCTTTTAATCACATTAACATAAGACTTTCTGATTTTCCATGAATTGAGTAATAAATGAGCACGACATTTTAAAATGAAAATTACTTCAATTTGGCTACGGGTCATATATCGTGAATGTCGAGCTGAGTAGCATTTCCTTCCTGAACGATTTTCCAGTATTCCTTATCGTGTTCCTTAGAAAATATTTGAATGTTCAGCGAAGATACTATGTACAATTTTTACAGGAGTACAGATATTTTTCTGGACTCCTGGTGTGATGCACGAAAAAATACAGAATGCACCACTTATGCTCAGGCGCGCAAATGTAGTCAGCGTGTTAAAAAGCAGCGCAAAGTTTGCAAAGCTTCTGATTTCAAGCGCGCAGCAAAACACTTCAGCAACTGCCAGCACTGCGTGCCTCAGCATAGCTGCTGCATTACACTGAGGAGCTGAGTGCTGCATTACACTGAGGAGCTGAGTGCTGCATTACACTGAGAAGCTGAGTGCTGCATTACACTGAGAAGCTGAGTGCTGCATTACACTGAGGCGCTGAGTGCTGTATTACACTGAGGAGCTGAGTGCTGCATTACAATGAGGAGCTGAGTGCTGCATTACACTGAGGCGCTGAGTGCTGCATTACACTGAGGAGCTGAGTGCTGCACACTGAGGAGCTGAGTGCTGCACACTGAGGAGCTGAGTACTGCACACTGAGGAGCTGAGTACTGCACACTGAGGAGCTGAGTGCTGCACACTGAGGAGCTGAGTACTGCACACTGAGGAGCTGAGTACTGCACACTGAGGAGCTGAGTACTGCACACTGAGGAGCTGAGTACTGCACACTGAGGAGCTGAGTACTGCACACTGAGGAAGATCAGAGACCTCGCGTTTAACTGCGGACCACAGCGGAGAGCGAAGCACCTGAGAGGGAGACCTGTATGCGGGCGCAGAGGTCTGGCTTTGTTCTGGTGCCATTCGTTTGCAGTAAATGATCGCTTTGAAAAATTCTTGAGAGCGAGCTCTGAAAACTGCTCCCAAAAAGAATCATTGCAGCCAGCGAAACTTAGGCAAGTCGTGCATGAAGGTTTGAAATAAAGTTAGACGCGACTGCAAAGTTCACGCTATTTTACAGCGTTGGTCCTTTTTTCGCTGCTATCGGATGAGGTATTCGAGTAGCTTGTGCTATCGCTGCGTTACTTGTGGGGAAACTAAGTTTATGTTTAGTTTCTACAGTAATTTTTTGCTAGACTGGCAGAGGCATACAGTCGGCAATTGGTTTAGGTTTGTTAGGTTTGTCTACCCTGTGCTATGACGACTGGCGCTCCCTGGGGAGATACTGTTAAGTTACCTCAGTAATAAACAGGCTTCCGAGACTTCCATCTTTCCTGTACACTTGGCTTCCTCCAGTTGTCCTGCCTCCTTTGCTTTTAATTCTTTGTCATTTCTTCCTCTTACTTCTTAACTAGCTGTTTTTATCAGCAGGGTATCCTGAGTGAGGACACTGTATGTAAATCACACGTTCTCCTAAGTCTCCGTGCTAAATGGTCCCTTCTCTTTCCTCTGTAAAAACATCATCGTGATGGAAACGGAGCCTTTAAATACTATGCTATTCCAATGACTTGAGGGTGGCATGCGTCAGGCCAATTCACTTCATAGTTAAATGTTGTCCCATGAATCGAAATATCAGGCTAGCCATAAGATGATTTATCCCTGGACTAAACAAGTTGATTTCAGTTTATAGGAGATTTGTGTACTTAACTGAACTCTGCTAAATCAGCTACCACCTCAGTGGAAACCCTTCACTTTCCATGCCATTTTCGATGATGTAGAAACTCGTTGATGCATTCTGCAACTCGCATTTTTTTATTCCGAGCTCAGAAAAGGAAGGTAAAAGCTTGAAATGAAAGCGTTCATGAACAGTGCGCCAGGAAGGAGCGAGAGAGCGGGATTGAAGAGTTAAAGTCGTTAATAAAAGTTGACGGAATCAAATTGCCGACAGTTAAAACATTTGGCTGGTCGCTCTGGAAAGAACAATGACTAGAGGATAAAAGATGAAGTTAAAGTTCCGGCTAAAGAAAAGAAGGGCCTTAATTTCAAACCGTCTGTGTTAATTTCAGCATTTCAAGCAGAAATGCAGGAGTAAAAATACTCTCTGAAAAGAAATGAATTCAACAGGAGGATTTTCTACAGGACTCTTGAAGTAGTGGATAAGATAACCACACACATTTATTGCAAGGTACGCAAAAATTTCCTGTTCTAGAGTTTTGTTTTTTGTACTTAATATTGCATTGTATCCAATCGCACTACTGATACAATATTGCGTAGTTCAATCGCAAAGCATAAGGTTGTGAACTGATTTCAATCATAGCGTTTAGTTTAAGCAATTTGAAATTTATGGAAGCATATTCAGGCCAAATATCTTACCTAGTTCTTTTCTTTTTGACACAGCTATTAATTGATTAGATGCATACTTCCTCAACTGATTTTTAAGATGGATGAAATCATGAAAAATGGTTTTGCTCGTAAACTAGTTATATTCATAAAACTTACTTAGACACTATTTATTTCTGAAAGAAGGTTTTCTGCCAGTGGGTGACAAGAACATTCTTTGTCTATCGGTTTTTTTTTCTTCATTGAAGTAATTAACTCTTTGACAATCATTTCAATTACTTATGATTAACGTACATCGCTTTTCGACTTTTAAATACCTAGTCTCCCTTATTTTAACTTTAACTTTCACATGCATTCTCGTTTCCTTACCTCATTCCTAAGTTTTTCAAATACTTGTACTCTACTGTAAATTGAGAGTTATTTAGCAGAGTCTCTTAACCAGGATTTTCATCAATGAATTTTATCTTCCAAAGAACGTTTTCATTTAATACTGCCATACACAGCGCCCGTTACCTAACTGCGGCAGAAGTAACCCCCTAGCTGACCGAACTGTTGTTTTGACTGAAGCAATGGGCCGAAGATGTCAAATCAGTATCAGTACGTCAAAAGAACTAGAGTACTAGGGACGTTTCGACTGTACATATTAGGCAGACTTGTATACAGCTGAGTGCTTCTAATTGCCTTTCATGTGCTAAATTTTATTGAAATCACATTTGCGTTAAGTTTAGTGCTGACTTATTTATTTGTGATCTGTTTAAACGGTGAATAGAATTTCCCGGGAAGCTCAAATATTTTGATCTAGAAATTTGGACCCACAGCGGCAGCAAGAAAACGTGAACAAATCTTTTTCTACGGCATGAAAATTGTCAAACGATAATTTCGCTCTAGATAATTTCTTAGTCTATCTCCTTCATTTTTCAATAAAATAATCTAGCTCAAACTTCCATTTGGAGTAACGAAAAACTCCCCAATATTGATCTTTATTTATATTTTTGACCACGGTCGATGGAACACGACAACTTTCGGTCTCCGCATCTCCGTCATCCTTATTTTTTCTGCTGTTCACTTTCCAGTTGAATTCTTTGTAAGGATTTCCAATCAGGATCATGGCAGCTGAGGTCATCCAAGGCCTTTTTATGGATCTTCGGCTGAAGACTTTGCTTGTCTCTGTCTCGCGTTGTGATGAGATCTTTGATAAAATTTCGGGTTTTGCGACGATGGGGCAGTTCCGGAACAACGGAGGCACGCATAACGTGCTGCCAGCGGCGACCATTTGCCGCAAGTCACTGTCTTTCGAGGGGAATATTTAATAATATTAATTACGCTGATACGCTATACGTGTTCAGGTCTGTGTTTACGTAGGCCTATGCTTAAGTAAGACTAAGTTCAAGTAAACCTATGCTTAAGTAGGCTTATACTTGAGTAATTCTGTATCTACTTTGGCTTACTCTTCCTAAGGCCCTCACTTACTCAAGCCAACTCTTACTTAGGCCTACACTTATTCAGGCCTGCGTTTACTCAGGTCTTTATTTACTTAGGCTTTTGTTTATTTTTGGCCTACTCTAATTTAGGCCTATTCGTACTAAGGCCTTCACTTACTTGGGCCTACTGTACACTTACTTAGGCCTCCTGTACACTTACTTAGGCCTACTGTACACTTACTTAGACCTACTGTACACTTACTTAGACCTACTGTACACTTACTTAGACCTACTGTGCACTTACTTAGGCCTACTGTACACTAACTTAGACCTACTGTACACTTACTTAGGCCTACTGTACACTTACTTAGACCTACTGTACACTTACTTAGACCTACTGTACACTTACTTAGGCCTACTGTACACTTACTTAGACCTACTGTACACTTACTTAGACCTACTGTACACTTACTTAGGCCTACTGTACACTTACTTAGACCTACTGTACACTTACTTAGGCCTACTGTACACTTACTTAAGCCTACTGTACACTTACTTAGGCCTACTGTACACTTATTTAGACCTACAGTACACTTACTTAGGCCTACTGTACACTTACTTAGGCCTACTGTACACTTAATTATGTGTACACATACTTAGGCCTACTGTACACTTACTTATTTGTACACATACTTAGGCCTACTGTACACTTACTTAGACCTACTGTACACTTACTTATGTGTACACATACTTATGCCTACTGTACACTTGCTTAGGCCTACTGTACACTTACTTATGTGTACACATACTTAGGCCTACCGTACTCTTACTCATGGCGACACGAGCTCAGGCGCACATTTCCCTTGGTTTGCACTTACGTAGGCCTACACTTATTGTACCTAGGCATAAACTTATTCAAGTTTACGCTTATTTAGAGCCTTCTTCATTTAACTTGCTTTTTCTTGAGCCTACGCTTACTCAAGCCTCTACCTCCTTAGGCCCATTTTTGGGTCCCTAAAGCACTGTGTGCAGACATCACTTCGCATAGCTGCTGTCAGGAGCGTTTGTGCTTTTTACCGGCGAAAATCTTTCCACAACGTTGGATAAAACGCTGTAAATTAATCATCCCCGAAAAGTACCTTTCCGAAAAATTCAAATGACAAGGTGTAAAAATTTACGGTATTTCGTGGAACATTGGTTATAAAGCGCAAAAGAAATGATTGCCTTTCGTCGATGAAAATAATTGAGTTTTAACTACAAGATGCTCACGGTGGAAAATTTGCCCGTCGAGGAGTATCTATTGAGTTCTTCAGCGGGAATTTTGCGGTATTTTGAGGCGGTTTTTACGCTGAATAACGAATAAAGCCTTTATATAGTGTGTATTTGTTGTTGTACGTCCAGTACATTCCTCTATGAACTTCGCTGTTTCCATCGCAAATTGTGGGTGCTGTAGTAAGGGCTCTAAAGGAACGCATCTGATGCATCTGAAATGCTCCTGGGATGTGTACTCTGTATTTGTAATTTAATCCGGTCAAAAACAATTCACTGTAATATGAGAGGGAAATAACATTTAAAATTAATTATACAGGAAAGAAAAAATATTTGAAATTAGTTTTCTTGAATGTTTAACCGGCTGTCACTCTGGCGCAAATGTTCGTTGCTCGAGGTGCTCGATGTTCTTGTGATGTGCGTTTGACGTCCCCTCAGAAGAATACAACTATTGTATCTATGGGAACTGGTACTCCCACGTGATTGGCACACTCACGTGATGGGCTCTCCCACGTGGAAAATGTGAGGTTCTGAGCTTATATGTGAGGTTCTGAGCTTATAATTAGGTAGGCTTTTGTATTGTTGAAATACACGAGGATTTTTTGTTTCCTGCGGACCATGTTTTTTTGGGCCATTATTGTCCTGTTTTCCTGCATCTACTATTTTTTTCTTCATTTTTTATGTTACTTTATAAAATAATTTCTCAAGATAATGTTCCATTTGCTGATAATTGTTTGTGAGAACACATCTTGTACAGAGATTTCCCGTCCCCGTAACTCCACACTAAACGATCTCATCGTCGTTCCTTTCTTTGGAGCACCTTTTTTGTGATCAGGGAGAACGAAACTAACTTTTCTAATCTAAAATATTCTGTTCGAAGTTCCGTGGCAAGCCAAGATAATAGGGAAAATAAAATATCTAATACGATGTATGGAGACGCATGTCTGAGGCAGGAAAATAATATTTTTTGTATTACGCATCATTATACATTCAACACAGCTCATCATCATACATTCAACACAGCTCATCATCATACATTCAACACAGCTCATCATCATACATTCAACACAGCTCATCATCATACATTCAACACAGGTCATCATCATACATTCAACACAGGTCATCATCATACATTCATCGATTACTTGAACGATGGTTGAGTTGTGGACAAAACATTTTTCACCCAGAGGACGTCCCATTATTGTAAAGTAGTGTATTGTGACAAATTGAAAAGCTGATCGCGTATAAAAAAAGGAAAAAAGAAAAAATACAGCAGAACTGAATAATTTTCCAGAATGAAATGCGTTTCCAAACGAGGTCTTATTTTAAGCGCGAACTGCGCACACACGCGCGCAGGCGAGGCATGAGCGAGAGGGGCGGAGTTGGCTTGAGAATTTACGGGATTGCTGTAGCACTTAAATCGAGCCCAATCTCGAAACGGGAGTCCGGAGCTCAGAGCTCTGTCAAAATGCCTGAAAAATGCCAGCCGTGTTCCCCGAAATCGAATCGGACACTTTTTCGAAAAAAATTGCTGCTAGAAATTGCTGAGATTATTGCTAGCACTTGAAAAGATTTCTTCTAATGCGCTTCGCGTGGTGCTTTCTTTGACAACGGAGCTGCGAAAGATCGAGTAGCGAAAGTTCGCCGTGATGAGATGATTTTTTATTATTTTATATCCCAGGAAATCATTAAATGTTTTTTTCAAGTGACTTCTCTTGAGACCTATTTTTGCAACAATTTCGAAATTTTGATTCATTTTACTGTCTCTGCATGTTTCGTCACGTACTCCTAAATTAGGCAAGTTACGTTGTGCATTTAACTTATATTTCTGCTTTATAGTTTTCGATTATAATTCGTGAATTTTTGCGAAACAAATAATCCGTGATGGGGAGCGGGTCTTCAGGTCCGATATTAAGATGGATGGGCATAAGTCATCAGAAGTTTTATCAGTTTTCACCCCTTATCTGCTCCCTTGTGAGGGCACAGCTCCGACTCAACACGAAGTAACATCACTGGCTGCAAATCCCATGCTTTGAATTTTTCAAACGATTTTAAAGGTAATTCAAAATGAAGCCTGTCCATTTAAGGCAGTCAATCTGTCATCATTAGCGTGTCGCGAGACTTTGTGCTTTTCCAGAGCAACCGTTTTCGTGCGTATATTTTGCTGCAGTGGGTGCGGCAGCGACGGGTTGTATTTTATTTGGCATCTTTGCAGCATTAGTCTCTTAAAGAAGTTGCACAACGCAGGTGTCACTCCTAGAATTCATTGAAGAACTGAAATTAACTAACTTCAAAATTTTCAGGGCTTTTAGGTTTTGAATTTTTTGTCTTTGCCTTGACTGATGACACGAGTATGTAGCGTTCGACTTCGGGCTGAGAAGCGAAGCTGTATGCCTAGTTTGTAAACTGTTCTTGATGAGAAAGAAATGTACGTCTTTTTTGAACACGGTCGAAATTTTTTTTCACTCTTTTAGTCACTGAAAAGTTATTTTTTTATTGTTTTGATGGCTGCTGAGTATTTTTACTCACCTGTCAATAAAAGATTCGAATCTCATAAAACGCATCAATTTCTTGAGCGAATTCAAGAATTTCTACAAATCCTGGTGTTAACTACAAGGTCGTTGATAGCTGAATGCTCTTGTCGAGCCGTTTTACTCGTTGTTTTACCTAAATTTTAACTTTTATTTGAAAACACCTGAAAATTTTATCATTGTGTCATCTTTTAAAGACATCGTCACAATAGCATTATGCGACTTCGTTGAGGGCTTCACAGTCCCAAGTTACGTCACAACTATTGTATCTCTTCTAATCTAATCGTATCCAATTTTGTCACTGCATTTCTAATTATGCATTTTTACTGATGCGTGAACCCTTTTGATCAAAATGTAAAAGGAATTTACAGCGAATGAAAAGAACTGCATTTTAATAGTACGATAACATTGCATAATTCCCGACAGATTTAGGGGTATTTTTTGTAACATTGTGAACGAACTTACGTGTACGAATATTTTCTGGTTAATTTCATTAGTTCTACTCTAATTCTACTGTCCAGTGCATGTCGGTGTAGTGAAAACCGTTGAAAAATTTCGAATCTCTTATAACACTGAGCTCATATTTTGAAGTAAACTTCCACAATACATGACGAGTAGGCTCACATTGCTGATTGCTTCCGTGTTTTAATCAATTAGATTTTATCGTCTCTCGCCACTGAATTTGTCTTTGATCTCCCATTTTTTTAAATTCTCTTCAGTGTGAATTACGAGAGTTTCTCAACTACTAGGATTTTTATCTGAATTTTAAATCTGAATCTGAATTTTATCTGAAACTTTAAAATTTCCTCGCTTCTAGCATTTACTCAGTTGCGCAAATTATAATTTCTAACTTAACTCCAATCGTATTTTGTCTATTCTGAGCTATATCTTCATTTCAACACTTAAAAGCATGCGCAAAATCAGCGCAGTTGTACAGGTATTGCGTCTAAATATTAATGTTTCGGTTTTGTTTGAGCCCGATCATTTTCTATCAAGCTTTAGTCCTATTTTCGCCGATTCTGAGCTGGATCTTCATTTCAGCATTTACCAGCACGCGCGAAATCAGCGCAGTTGTATTTTGCTTTTAAATTTTATTGCCTCCATTGCTGTTTGAGTCAGATGGTGGTCTATTTCCTATAGGTCTTTTTCCATCATTTCTAAGTTTAGAAGTTTCTGTTCGAGTCAGATGGGTGCCAATTTGTAAAAGGCCATCTTCTATATTTTGACGTTTCTGTCCGAGTCAGATGGTGGCGTACGTGCTGCTGCTGTGCTGGAGCCACGTGCTGGGGCTCTGGGTGGACCACGAGAGGCGTTCTGCCCACGCGCACGCGCTGTCCAGCACGCGTGACGTCATCGAGGCCAGAGTCAAACTCGAGCTGGAGAAGGACCAGCAGGAGACTTTGCTGCTGTCTGTCATTCCTGCCTACATTGCTGCTGAGGTGGGCATTGATAGATGATTATTGATAATGATACTTAATTTTAATAGGGTGCGCGGAACACGCTACCTTTATATCATTCCTGCGGACATTGCTGCTGAAGCGAGTTTTGATAAGGTAACGTTAGTTGAGTGTGGAACACACTACCTTTCTGTCCTTCCTGCCCACATTGCTGCTAAGATGGGCAATGAGCGGGGAGGACAGTTAATGCAAGTGTGCACTTACAAAGATTCTTTGCCAAAAGTGCCAACATTGCAGCTGAGGGGAGCAGTGCATTTTTATGCAAAGACGTCCGATATTCCTAAGAGTTGGACATTTTCACAAGACAACACGAAATGGAATAAAATGTTCATGTTATATGATACATAACATAAAATTAATTCTAGCTTTCCACGTTGCTGCTCATGTATTCTATGATTATTCAAATTTTTTGGCATGAGAAAAAAAATTTTCTATGGAACTGAAAATAACATTTCGGTCATCAGTTTGAACAATCATCGTCAACAAGCTTTCAGAAATTAGATGCGTTGTTGAAAAAATAGAGAAAGTGAAGGCATTTCGCATGTGAAGTGAAGGCATTTTAATTTATTTAAGAAGGAAATTTAACAGTACTAGACAGATACTGGCTCGTACGTATAATCACTTTTACAGTTGTCAGAGCAGATATTATATTCCAGATACGAAAACCTAAAATGTCACAAAAATATTTTAAACGCACGTGGATAGCGAACAAAAATTCCGACTTTTATATCAGAATCGGGAAGACGTTGCGGTAGAAATACACGCTATATTTCCTTGTTTGCTGTCGTGAGAACGGCGAGAATTCTTCACATTCTGCGCACAAGTTGGCAAAATTGAACATTTCCAGGGCAAAAAGAAAACGATGCTGTCAAGCAGAGCCGAGTTCACGGACCGGAAGAGATGAGCTCGCCTTAGCAACGCTGCCGTTTTATCAAAAGAAATGTTTGCAAAATCTCTTGGTAAAAGGAGCGAAATGAGGCATAAAAAGTTTTAATGGTTTTGGATATTGATACGGATTTTTTTGGGATATAGATTTATGGTTTGCATGCGTCATGGTTAGCGTACATTGCAGTTACTGAATGTTGCAGCTAGCGTACGTAGTGGTTAGCGTACGTGGTGGTTAGCGTACGTGGTGGTTAGCGTACGTGTTGGTTAGCGTACGTGGTGGTTAGCGTACGTGGTGGTTAGCGTACGTGGTGGTTAGCGTAAGTAGTAGTTAGTTCGTAATGTTAGCGAAAAATTCTTATTTTTTGAGAAAAATATTGAAGCCTCTGTAATCTGTATCTATAGGTCCGTAATGTCCACGCTTTCCAGCTCACGTCCCCTCAGGGGCATAGGAGAGGCAATAAGCTTAGGTTAGTCAGGTTTGTCTGTCTAAGGCTCCTATGTTATGGAGGGGAGCCCCTCAGGGAGATACTGTTTGGTCACCTCAGCTATAGATAGGCTTTTAGGACTTCTGCCTTTCTTTTCCACCAAGAATTTTTCAGTTTTACTTCCTTCATTGCCATCTCTTGTCTTTTTTTTCTTCTCAATCATAACTCACTGTTTCTATGTGCAGGATATCTTATGCGTCAACACGCCTTGTGCATGGATACCCCGTTTTCAACAGTCCCCATTACATTTCTTTCGCTCTTTTGAGATCGTTTTTGTTGTGTCTGGAGTCCTTAAACTAATGTAATTAGATTAAAAATTGTGCAAAATCTGTCTTCATGTAGCACTTCTAAAATTTTCCGATGCAGAATGAAGCAAAATCATTTTAGGATGTAAAAAGACCTTGTCACTTTCAACAAATACAGCATCCTCCACCACCTCATCATCTGCCTTTGATATACCGGCCTCCTTCTCGAGTGAGCATAGCTGTTACTGGCAGTGAAGTCCAGCCTTTAACGAGGTGGAAGAGCAGAGCTGCGGCACTACCGGTCCTTAAGGGTGATCATTGCAGAGGTTCCGGGACTCTGTGATTGTTGAGGTAGTTTAACCATTCATGGTTTAGCTCGCTAGCGCCCTAGCCCTCTAACTTGACAACTTCTTAACTACGTAGTAGTACTTCGCGAATCAGGAGAGGGACCCTTGAGGGTGGTGTCTTCGTCATCAAGCTCTACATAACGGAATTCGTGGGCTGTTCATCACTTCTCTTCCTCTTCTATTTATAAAGTTTCGCGAAAAAAAAATAAAAATGTCCTTGCACTTTGAAGACTGTGGTGTAAATTAGAAAGCGAAATTAATTCAGTCTGCTGAGTAGTAAATTAGTACCTCATATCATCGTACTCTTCGTTTTTTATTGCCTGTTTTAGAATGTCTCTCGCTGCGCTTCTAAAAGATCTACCGCAAAATTAAAGAAAGAATTCTCCGGAAAGATGCTTCCCACAAGCGTTTACCCGAGGAACAAAATACTCGTTTTTTACGAACGCAATTCATTAAAGCATGGAAGAAATTAAAGAATTTCCCGAATAGTTGATCCAGTTGAAAATTATAGGATTGGTCTGTGGTTTTTTTCCAGAATTTTGCGTTTCTTTATTTCGCTTGACGGCCTGCATGAAAAGAATTTCCGGCCGCCTTTGATTCTGCTCGAGCTTCTCCATCGAGTTAACCAGATCATTTGCGGGACTGCCGGGCTTTCAGATTCCCGATTTTGGGCCTGACGCTTAAAAATCAATTTGCTGTGGATGAAATTCGCTTAGTAAATCGCTTAAAAAATGATGTTATTAGTTCGTGGCAATTTTTTTCTAGAAGCCTGATGTATTTGTGTTTTATTTTTTGGATTAAGGAACAGTACTTAAGGAAAACATATGAACATACTTTTTACTTATACAATTTTAATCCCAAATTTTCTATTCTAACTTCTTTCTTTGCTTTGCATGGTTTTATTTCGAGTTTAGCAGTGGAATTTTCTTTGGAGGCAGTGAAACAGTGTTGCAACTTTCTTTTGCCATGATTTTTTATTTGGGTTTATTGGAACATTTTACTAAAGTAGATTAAGTAATTCACCACAGTGGTACGTTTTTCTTCCTTATTTAGATGGGTACTGATGAGCCTTATAATTCTTATGATTCTCATATCTACATTAATAACTGATTCATACATTTCAGTGCATTGACCATACTGTAAAACAGTGGGCTTGGTAAGTTGTATTTCAACGAAGAAGATCAATTTCTTTCATGTATGAACTCATCTTTGATATTATCGAAAAGTCAGAATACGCTGTAGAACTAGATTTGATTTTTCACCTCAGGGCCTCTGTAAGTAAGTCAGTACGAAGGTTTAGCTCATATCGCTCTTTAGGTGTGTGTCCGACTATGCTAACTGTGACACTCACTCATGAAGCATTAATTCTCTGTGCTTTTTTTTCAAATAATCGATAAAATTTTAACAATAGTTCGTACACATCTATGGTGTAGCACTCCAAGGAGAATGAAATGAAGTTCCAAGCTGAAGGTTGGGCAGACCCTCAATTCGTTAAAATAAAAGAGGTTTTTTGTTTTAGTTTCGGATCATATTTTTTCGGTCAACTGCTTTTAAGGCATCTATTGCTATCTTCTTCAACCTTTATTTTTCATGAACTTCATTTCTAACTTACAGTTTCTATACGCAGAGGATCTTGTGTCGGAGCACTCCTAGTGCATAGATTTCTTGTTTCTGTGATTCCATCTTAAATGGTGCCTTCCTCCATGTTTTTCTTGAAACCCATTTCTTGTGGTAACATATGCTTAAACTAACTTATGCCATCTAATAGCTCTCACTTAAATTACTGATCCAGGCATGAATTGTTAATACTAGCAAAGGGAAAATTACATCCCCGCATTGACGTCTCACTTCACCAGCTGCGTGTATTTCATGGAGACGAGCAAAACATCAGCAGGTTCAGAATAAATATCATCAGTCTGTAGCTTTCTTGCTCAGTGACCGGAACCCACGCTGTAAGTCTGATCAAAATCTGACCAACGTGCTGGGGCGCGAGTTACTGAATGTATGGGAGGCTGAAATTCCATTTGAAAGATAACAAACCTCAGAATTTTGGCCAGGGAAAAGGCCGGTCTAGTAACCCGAGGCTCGCCGGCGGACTCTCCGTCTGAATGTACAACTGTTTGTTGTTATAATCTGAAATTTTGCGTAGGTTTTATTTTCACTAATGTCTTATTCATTTGGAGGCCTGCATGCCGTTAACAAGGCTAATAATTTTCATATTTTGTTTCTTTTTCCAGTACTGTTCGTTCCTCTGTCATGTCCAGCTTATGATACTATTTTCAGGTTATTATCTTAAGTCTAACGCATTCTTTTCCCTCTGTAATTTCCGCTAAATCATATTCTATTCACACTGTTATCTCTAGTTTATCGTATTCTCTTCACTCTGTAATTCCTAGTTTCATTGAAATATTGCTATCGTTACTGAAACTCTTCTTTTTCAGGTACGGTCTAAAACACATCACAGGTCGTTTTGGAACATTTACGCTTTAATAATGATGTTCGTGGTATTTGCCGAAAACACGTTCTTCCGTAATAGCGGTTCAAATATTTTGAAGCGTCACTTAAATAACAGATTTTAATGAAAAATCATCTAATTTCGAGGTCGGCACGAGAATTTGCGCAGCAAAGTTTTAATTTTTTATGAATCTGACCCTAGCCACTTTGATTTTTCATCAGCGGATTACCGGCTAATTTCCCTCATGAAAAGAAGAGTAGAAATTTTTGAGAAATAGCAGCGACTTTTTTGCCGTTATCATGGCAGAAATTTTTTGGAGTTGAGAGTGCCAATTTGTCGATCGAGCCTCTTTGGAAATGCCAAAAGTTCGTAAGCCGCGCTCTCAGTGGGACTCACAGAAATTGAATTGCCTATCCTCCGAGATAAAATTGCTGATCCATCAATATAAGGTGGAAATAATTGCATTGCTAATTATTGAAAATGCTGCTTCGCTTGTGACGTCAATGATCATTTATGAATGCAGATGTGAACGATTTCCTTCACTTAGGACTCGCTGAGAAAGGATATATGTTCTAATGAAAATAAAGTAATGAGTTGATTTTATAAATTCGTAAAGGCTTTGAAGTGGATGTTTTTGCTTCGCATTTTTCTTTCTAATTAGATGCGCATCATGTACCAGGCTGGCTAATGATGTAGTTAAATATTCCTTGTAAAACCCGTAGAGTTTACAATTGCTGTACCGTGATGCGATGTTTTTCAGTGATTTGACATGGAGAATATTAAAATTGAATCGCCAGTGCAGGGAAAAACTATATTCTCCTAAGCCTGACGAATTTGAAAATAAAAAAAATAATATCATTAACCCTCAGAGGTAAGAGGTTAGTCGAGTTGAGAGCTAGGTAGGCCTTTCTTCGAACGAAACAACCATATTTACTGCCCATATTTTTTCAGTTCACTGCTGTCCTGCTTTTCAGCAACTCTGGTTTTCTTGTTCAACTTTTATCATGTTTCATAAACGTTTTTTTTAACTTACTGTTTCTATATGTCTTGAGTAGGAACTCTCCTTGGGCATAGATTCCCCGTCCCCAAAACACCATAATAAATATTGCCTTCCTCCTTTCTCCCTTTGTATCACCTTTGATGTGGTTAGGGAGGTTTAAACTGACATATCTACTCTTATCTACCTCTCAGAGGGCACGGGAATACTGTAGGCTTGGATCAGTTAGGTTTGTCTGTCCTATGCTGGGGGGACTGGCGCCCCCAGGGGAGATTCTGTTAAATTACCTCAGCTATAGATATAGGCCTCCAACACTTCTGTCTTTCTTATCTACTTTACTTCTTTCAGTTTTCATGTCTTTTTCGCTATGTTTTCTTTATTTTTTATCCGTGTTCTTTCCTCGCCTGCTCTTCTTATAAGCAGGGTATCTTGCGATGGAACTCACTTTGTACATAGATTCTCTATTTTCTCCAGTCCTTTGTTATCAGTCAATTGAGATGGCTTTTTCTGTAGGTAGGGAATCTCAAACTAGCTTATGTAATAATTTAATAAAAAATTGAATATCATAAAACGGAAGCATACATCACGATTTCACTTCAATTCTATTCGTGCACACCAAAGACCGCCCTGAGAGGTGCTATGAAACTGCCTCAACAACTTCTAGGCTGCTCCTCAGAGACCCTTCGTGAGCGCCTGATATTGGCTTGCGACTCAAGGAATTGAAAAAAATTTGCAGTTTCTCTGAATGTAGCATAGCAAGAGATCACCTAAAAGCTGCAGTTTATTTCTATACAATATTTGTAGATGGCGCATTCAATTCGTAAATTTGGAATTACAGAAGCTCCCGTCTTAGTTCTAAAAAATCGTTTTAATGTCATAGGATTGAGAAATTGATACGTTAGGAAATCAGAAGTGCTCGTTAAGTTGTTGAGTCCGACTCCGATTATCTGTGAATGTGACTCTGTGCATCTCTGACATCTAACTCCGACATCTGATTCTTAAAATGATGTGGCACGTTTGTGGAAACTGGAAGTGCGCGTGAGACTCGGCCATGGCAAAGGGTGAAATAAGAGCAGGTTGGAGAGAAAACAATTATCTCTGAGTGTAATTTGAGCTCTCCTCGCCTCTGGCAGGAGAAAAACAATTTGTGTCATTTGTTCTTAGCTCAAGTGTTTTTAATGGAGTGAGAACAATTTGTGTCATTTGTTAATAGTTCTAGTGCTTTTAATGGAGTGAGAACAATTTGTCATTTGTTGTTAGTATTGGTGTTTTTAATGGAGTGAGATAGGGGATAAGCTGTCAGTGTCTCTATTTTGTAATATGCGTTTCCGTGTATGTACTAACCGTCAATTTTCATTTTTGATTATTTTTTCAGAAGGAACGGTATTTGCAGATTATTGAACGGTGAAATTAGCTTAAAAAATTATTCCAAGCTCTAAACCTACACAACTGTGAATCTAAACAAGTGTAATTGCAACAAAAGTATCGTAGGAATTGCAAACCTTATGAAAGACATCCAACCTCCAAACTACGTCTTCATTGAGGTGTATTGAAAAGTTTTGAGGTGCCTACAATCTTCGCTTTGGTATTATTTTGGGTTACTGGAACTCTTGGATTACTTTGGGTTACTGAAACGTGTCACATGCAAAATGGACGCCTGTCTCTTTCCTGCTAACTGAATGTTTCGGCTTCCTTGAAAGATTTATGCGTTAATTTGTTTTTACAACGGTAGTGCTGAAGCTAACTGAAGCATATCTTTGATTTCATCACAAACTCCAGATGAATGAAGATGCCATCAACACGCTGACTGAGACTTCAAACACTTTGACCCTGCGGTCATCACCTGCTAAGTTACCTTGCATGAATCATTCGTTAATGGAACGAGAGATGAATTGCGTAATACTCTTCGAAAATTAATATCCGTGGACTTGTACATAAATTCCCTTGAACGACAGCAGTTACAAGCAAATATCCAATTAAAATAGGAGTGAAATTTGTAAAATACATCAATCTGATGGGAGCTCTGAGCTGCAATTCGCTTAAAAATTTCCAAATCATTTGAAAAATTTTGCGCTAACAATACCTGGATCTACCATGTTTAAATTCTGATGCCAATATTCTAAACAAAGCGTTTTAATATGAATGATTGGATTCAAGAATGATTCGAATACTTTTCCTACCTTACAGCATTTGTTTATAAGTTTTATTTGATTTTTCCTTAGTTTTGCACTTTTGCCTCACTAAACCTCAGGCAAACTGTTAAACACGCCCTGAAATTCCTTTTAATAAATACCTGGGTTAACATAAGCTCATGATTCCTCGGGAGGATACAATTATTGTATCTAAGGGAATTAGCGCTCTCAGAGGGAAGACGTGAGGACCCGAGACTATGGTTAGGCAAACCTTCCTTTTGTTACAGTTGAACAGTTTATTGTTCTATTATTCACAAGTTGTTTTTGTCCGCTTTTTCAGCGTTTGCTAAATTTTTCTTCCTCTTGTATTTAGTTTTTTAGCCTTATTTCCTGATTTGCTGTTTTTATAAGTACATGATCTTGTGTGAGTACACAATTTATGAATAGATTTTGTGATTTTATGATCGTATACCCTGCAACATCTACGTTGCAGAGAAATTTCATTCGACATCCCAAAAGTTCTTTAAATTCGTAACGCTAAAATACCACGCAAGCTAATCCTAGTAGAGATCTCAGTTTTGTACAATAACTTTTCCCCAAAACAGCAGGCTTAAATCTCATTATTATGACAGACACACGCCTTGCTCCACGCTCCAACTCTTTCTTTGGCAGCACAATGCAAGCCCATGCCGAGTTCTGGCATCGACCGGGTTTTCATTCACTGCTCGCAGTCAAAGTTATGACAGAGGCCAATATTTCAGGAAGCAATGCAGCTGAGTTGTTTGCGTGGGGCTGCACGCAGCACCCGGCCCTGCAACGTCTTGACATTCTCACCGACTCCAATGAATCCTTGCGCTCCTCACTCACTACTGCAATCTTACCCCTGTAACTGATGGCATGCCGACGCTCCTTATGAAGTTTTTATGAGGTTGAAGTTTCGTGAATGGCTTGGGGAATGAAATTGAACCTGGCTTGAATGAGATCTTATTTGGGTTTCTTTCGAAAATCTTAGAAATATCGCACGTCAAAGGATAAGTATGGATGGTTCATAAGCTCACGGAATGTTTATTGTTTGTAGTTAGCAGGTTTTATGCTCTTAATGTCCGCGTTTGCAAGGCGAAAACATGAACAATTATTGTAGTCAGTTCTAGGTCTAGCAAGAATATTTTATTAAATCAGTTAAGATCTCGATCGTCCTTTCTTTTTAATCTTTACTAGCCTTAAATGAGCGAATTCTTTCATACAGAAGAGGTTTTAGATCTCCCGCCTTCTTTCCTCAACCTCCGTCAATCTGCTGATGACTTGACACTATTTTCTTAAAATTTTGTGGGAGGTTCTCCACTATACTGGCAGGCAGTTAACAGGATTGTCTTTAGCAACAGAAAAATGTTATTCACGACGAATTGCTAAAAGAATTATTTATCAGTAACACCAGTAAAAATTCGAATTAAAATAGAGTGTTCAAAATGTAAGTTGAGAGACTCCAGCTTTGATTTAACGAGATTTTGATTTAACGAGATCAGAAATCACATCGATCGCGCAGGCAGAGCTCTGGTTTCTGTGACAATGTGAGCCGCTCTCTCGGGGTGAAAAAAACAGAGCTTTGGAATAGGTAAAAATTGCAGCAATTTACTGACAAGCCAGAGAGAATTCATTATACAAATTAATGGAAAACTTCAACAGGAGATTTATAATTATTTGAAATGTGGTAAGTAGTTTCAAGTTAATGATTCAGATACGTTTGCTCATCGTAGTGATTGAAGGAACCGTTTTGCCACTCTGTGCTGCTCGAGCTCTCCAAGTGCTCGTCTCCTGTATGAAGAGACGCAACAGGCAACAAAAGACGACAGAAGCTAAAATCTTCTGCGGGGAAAAAGTATAGAGAATTAAGCTTTTTATGATTGTCACGTTCATCACTGATCCCTGCAAAAAAAGAAACTAATCAAGACACTTTTATATTAAAGTTCTTCAACTTTTCAATCGCAGGGTCACATTCGCCACTTGAACGTGTGCTGATCACTCCACAGTGACATTTTTGAATGGCTGGTAAAACCTTTGTTTTTGACAGAACGTTGGGAAGTTGTGTGCATGCTGCAGCCTCTCACGCTTTGATTAATGATAATATCGAATATGTTTTCTATTCACGCGGGGACCCGATTCTTTTCTTTGCAATCTACGAAAATTTCGTAGAGAAGAGAACGCTCTGACACTCAGAACGGAAGTCCTTTTGAGCTCAATAAGGAATTCGGTCGAAGCTCTCGGATTCCGTGAGTGTTTGCACCTGGAATGGGAATGAGGAAAAAAGTTCGCCTTCGGTGATAGATTCTGAGGTATAGAAGGCCTCGAATATAAGATCAATATATTCTCGTAGATCTCAAGATGAACCACCAGAAATGAGATTGGCCATGCAAATATTCGAGTCCCGTATCATATTGCCATTGAATCTCTTAAGCTGAAATTTCTTGTTATTAATATGTATACGGTGATGGCAGAACTGATCGTTAGTTAGAGAGTGAAAGCCCATTTCAAATACTACCACATGAGAAATTTTGACGACATTGCCTTGTCTATAATCCCTGAGGGGGTCCAACTGTTGTGTATATGGGAATTGGCGCTCACAAAGAGAGAAATGCGAGGTCCTGAGCTGAGAGTTAAGTGTATTTTTTTTTGTTGAAAAAGAATGTATTTTTCTTGCTGTCCTTCGGACCATCTTTTTTCGGTTCACTGCTTTCTTGTTTTTCAGCATCTGTGACTTTGTTCTTCAACTTTGATCTTGTTACATAGCCTTCCTTGTAAACTTACTGTTTCGATATGCATGGGATTATGCGTGGGTATTTACCTTGTGCATATTTTATCCTTCTCCTTGACTCAGTACTGACTAGTGCTTTCATCTTTCCTTCATCATGCAGCCATCTTTCAGGGCTGAGGAGGCTCAAACGAACTTATACCTTAATTAACCTACCCCATTATAAAATCCCTCACAGACTTGCAGACAGATCTCTAATTTACATGTACAGAATGATTCTCAAAACTGCAACTCGGTAATTTTACTTTTGAAAATTAAATTTCCTTAGTAAGAAAACATACAATAAAACCTGGCTCAAAAGCAAACAGTGTCACGCTGGTGCGTAGCAGAACGAGCGCAGCAAGAGGAGTGAGGTGGGTTGTTCGTGCACTCTACTACGATCATGAAAAAAATGCATCGGCGTCTCTGTTGTACTAACAGTGTGCTAAGGATGAACCTTGTAGTGGGTCGAGGGCTAACGAAATTGGTCGAGGGCTAACGATTAACTTGGTAGCGGGCTAGAGATGAAATACGATCATATAAATTAAAAAAACTATATAATTTGAATATTGTTCGACGCATCTAAATGAGCATCCATTGAACCAATGCTAACCATCCTTTGATGGCCATTTTTACATCAACATTGAGGAGGACAGGCTTCAGTAAACTCTCAAGCAATAAATTTATTGGTTAATTACATGATTTTGAGAATTCTTGATAACTCTGTGGTGCAACGAAGAGACCAAATTTTTCATAACACAGATACAGTTCACATTCATTTCATCTAACTGTATTTTACCTCAGGAAGTATTTTACCTTTTTACTGTATTTACTCTATAACATTAATGATTCTTTCTGTCCAATACATCACATGGTTCTTCGATAAAAATTTCTCGGAGCTCGATATTTTCCTTGATATTATTTGATGACTATTGCGGTTAGATTTTCTGGTGCAGCAATGCCTAAAACTTAACGAAATCATCTTTATCTTTATTGTTGACGCATTCCTCTCTATGACAAAAGTTTTCACCGCAAAAATAGCGAATGAGACTGTCGAGTATAGCCTTTTCTCAGTTTTGTGTACTTTATGAAGAAAAATCATGAGCCAGCCAGAAGTTACGTTGCTTTTCTCCAGTTATCAAGCAAACTTTGTCGAGAAAAAACAAGTTTCCGAAAGCTGGGTTATAGTCCGTGGAGTTCAGCTGTGCTCAGCGCGGTCGGCAGAGCGTGATGCCGAAACAGCTCCTTCCTTGTAACTTGCGATCTGCTTGATCTTCCTTCCCCACGCAACAGAGGCAGAATTGCAGCATAAAAAGCCAGGATGGCTTAGAAGGTTTCCGTGCATACGATTATGCGGGAATTAAATGGTCAGTTCGTCCGACCCGAGGAAAGAAGCCCCATTTTCCTCTCCAGTAAGTTGCCTGCATTCGATATGCAGAGGGCGTGTGAAGGCTGCGGTGGACCCGTGAGCTCATCTGATGCTCAGAAAAATAGGTACCAGTTTCAATGCTGTTCTCTATTTTCTGAATTGAAAAAGTGGACAAATGATTCAGATTGAATAACTTGAAACTTTAAACTGGAAAACATGTTGACTTCAGAGTGAGTTGTGAAAATGCCTACACATAGCGGAAAATCGAAGTTAATTCATTTCTTAAGTAAATATTTGAGTAAATTCTTAGGTAATTTAAGCCTTCTAAAATAGAATTATCTATATTTTTTTGTTTAACGCGGAAATGATTTGAGTTAACGAGGTATTGCAGCATTACGAGTGTGTGGCCCGCTTCTAATTGTGTGGATTAAAATATTTTATCTAAAACCCAACAGTTTAGAAGTGAGTTATATTTTACTACAGCTGTCATACAGAGCCAGAGGAGCCGAAGTGCTCAAGGCAACAGCAGGAATCATAAGTTCGGGCTACGGTAGAGGAAACAAGATAGGGTCATTTACGTGGGGGAAATACACTTCTTCATGTTCGGCTAGCCAATAGAAAGGCTTTATTTCAAACAAACCTTATGACGTCACCAAAACGCCATGCCGTTAGGCCAATAGTGGAGACGAATTTGGGGAGCAGTGCTACCAGATGCAGTATGAGCGCTGCTATTGGTTCGTTGCCGTGATGTCAGCAAAACCACACCGTCAGCGAAAAAAGAATGGTTTGAACCTACCTTGTTTCCTCTACCATAGTTCGGGCTTTCTTAGCTCGTGCTATTTTACGCTTTACGTGTACAGCTACTAGACGTAGTGTGGTTTAAAGTCTCAATTGCCTCTCCCAAATGAAAGGAAGTCGAAATAACAAGATCTCCGTCGTACAGTAGGAGCTGTTTGCATCGCTAATATCACACACGTTCAGGGCCAACACGCTTTTGTTGAGGCAAAGTGTAAAACCAATTCGCATTACTAAATAACTACAAAACTTTCCAAACTCAAAAACTAATTTTTCTTATGTGTTTTTTCCGCAAAAAAAATACAGCTTGACTGCGTCACAATCTGTGAATGTGATAATTTTTTGACGTTTTTCCACATTTTGGTTGGATGCTCGACGACGGCCGTCACCGAGAGAGCAGTTTGAACTTCAAAGAGTATCCGATTGCTAATTAGGCGACGGCGTTGTGAAGTGGCGCGTTGGATAGGAAACTTCGAATCATCATTAAGCGATTTTTTTTGCTACGATCAGGGCGTTTTTTTTGTGCAACGAATGTTTTGGAACCTCCAATTTTGAGAGTCAAACGTCGCTGGAGCAGTCTAAATATTAGAAGTTTAGAACTCCTTAGGATTAGGAGAATTAGGAGTTTAGAACACACCTTACCAGAATAACAAGACTGTCAAAATCTACCGATCTATACTTGATATTGCTCATAGAAAGCGTAAGCTTTCTCATCAACGGCAGCTTTTCCCATGAAAGTTATTCCAAAGTTCTTTTCAAGTTTATTTTTAACAACAATGAGTTTTATGTTGTTTCATTTCTAATTTGAACTGAATAGGACAAATACAATGCTGAATTGTACTCTTGCTCTTCCCGATTCTTGCGAAGAAATACCTCTTTTCTAAATTGGTTTTAATTCAGGAGGCCCCAGAGCAATTTAGAAAATAAATTATTTATTGACTGTAAGTGGTCGCCATGCTCATGGCCCTGACTTCGAGTTTCTGACCTCAAGATACCACTTTACAACATTACACATTGTCCCATTGATAGCAATTCAATCATAGTCGATCTGTACACATTCATTATTCGTTCATTTTTCATGCATCACTTCATTCATAATTAAGTCCGTCTGGAGAGTTTCTGGTTGCAGCACATTCGATTTAAATTTTCCCACATTTCATTATATCCGTACAGTACGTCCACATTATATACGTACAGTACGTACAGTACGTCCACATTATGGTTCTCTCGATAATGACGGGAATGAGAATTTTTAGTTTTGGCTCAGGTTCCCATCTGGTTAACAAGTTTCAGCAGCTACTTGAAATTTCATTCGTTTTTAAAACTAGCATTTATTCTGAAGTTTCACAAAAGACAGAGTAGGTATAAGTTACTGCACCTTATTTTAACGATACATTTCGAGTTGTGTTCTCGTTGATTTACAAACATGGAAATGAACTAAATTTTTTTACTACGCTTTTATGAAAGGAAAGTTGTAGTTCATGCTATAGAGTCAACAGTACAAGAATGTAAGTTACAATGTCCAAATCATTGACGATTTTGCTCGCAAAAGCTAAGGATTCGACTTTTTATGCTCAATCATTTAACATTTTGCTTCATATTGCTAAGGATATGAACTGTAATGATCATATCATCCAATATTTTCTTCCCTAAACCTGAGATTAACATCATAATGCCCATATCATCTAATATTGTCTGCCTTAGAGCTCCAAATAATTATTATAATGTTCATATTATCAAAAATTTTGTACCCTAGAGCTTGAATTGACCCACAATTTTTTTCCTCAGAGCTAAGTTGAAAAATCTTAATGCTTAAATCATCCAACGCTTCGCTCCCCGGAGCCTTAGTTTTGGCCCCCAAAATCTGTGTTTTTACAACTAAAAACTTTTTCAATAACCTAGATCGCAGGGAGCAGCCATCTCTGTTTGAGTTGAGCTGGGCACACAACGGGAGTCTTTTCGGGGAAAAATTTATTCTTGGGCTTGTCGTCTAGGGAAATAAAGGTCGGACTTTCCTTCGGCCCTGGGACTCAGAAACATCCTATTGACTTCATTGACACGTACCGACCTGAATTTTTCAGTATTTTGCGTCATGTTTTGCTGAAATTTTTGTGTTTCCATTGGTCCAATTTGCCGGGTTATCGTTGGTTTTAAGCTTTCGATTATGTATTTGGCCCCATTACCTCTTATGGGTGTAATTGGTAATGCGAAGTTCTAATACTATTATTGCTAATGCGAAGTTCTAATCCTATTATTGCTAATGTGAAGTTCTAATACCCTTATTGCTATATCAAAGAAAACTGTCCAATCGTGAGGTCATACTATGTGTAACAAATATTGTTTTAAAAACTGCGTGCGCGGGGAAATTGGCGACTAAATGTGCCTCTTTGCTGCCTGTGCGTGATTGGGGTCGGAATGCACTGGACTTGTAGAGAACCGGAGAGTGGATCGTTTAGCTCGTCCCTGATGCCGTATTATATTTTATTCTAGTATGGGAGTCTTTAGTCACTCATGTTTTCCAGTTCCAATGATACATTAATCATTTTACGGTACGATTTCTCCATCGAGTTAACAAGCTTGGATTTAGGCGGCTAATCAACAAAAATTAATTCAAAGGTAGATTTGAAAAAACACGTTGTCCCTGCTGCACAGCCAACAACAAAACTTCTTTCGACCAGGCGATGCTACTTGCTGTTTTTCAGCCAAAGGCTCATTTGAGAATTATGTCCTGAAAAAAAGGACGTAACATCGTCAAATCGAAAGAAAAACTTTAGCTGGCCGCAGTGCCACAACAGCGATGTAAATTATTTGGAAATCCAGCCCCAAGACACAATAAATAAAGAATCTGTGTATGAAGACTTGACTCATATTTGAAGACAAATGATTCCCTCCGGGGATTTGAGTTATGTACTTGTGGGAATCATTGTTCCTGGGAGGAAGACCGGATTTTTTGAGCTGAAGCTTTAATGGGCCCACTTCTCGTTGAAATAGAAAAGCTCGTGCATTTAACACAGTCCATTATTTCCTGGTTCTATGCAGTCATTTTTTTCGTACCTACGACTTTTTTATTCAACGTTTGTCTCCCTTCACAAACGTTTCCAGTATAGCTGTTTTATAGATTCCTTGTTTCCTTAATTTCCTACTTAATGGGGCTTTCCTGTTTCCTCTCCTGGGGACATTCTTATTGTGATTGGGAAAGCTTTAACTAACTTAAAGCCTTCAGCTAATCAGAGGCAAATGTTATGATCGATCCCTGCGATTCAGAAACTGCAATATATCGTAGGCTTTAGTACCTATGTACTCGATCTAAGCAGAATACAATAACTAGTTATGAATATATTGTTAGCGTGTGCAAGTTTTCATTTACATCTGAAAAAGTTTTTTACATCTGCAAAAATTTTCATTTACATCTGCAAAAGTTTTCGTTTAAATCTGCGGAAATATCCCTTTTCAGTCTGAAAAAGTCTTCATTTACATCTGTAAAAGTTTTCATCTACGTCTGCAAAAGTTTTCGTCAACATTTACAAAAGTTTTTATTTTCATCTGCAAAAGTTTTCATTTACAGTCTTCCCTACCATCCGTAACTCAACAAAAGACCGACGATTGTTTTTCAATGAGCAAAACAAAATTATTGTCTGGACTTGAAGACCGAAGCAATTTGCAGAGGAAATGAGGACCGAACTCGCTTTCTTTGCCTCGAAAATTGAGAGAGAAGAAATAGCGGTGGGCGAAATATATAAACTCTGAAGCGCACGTGTTGCCATTGCTGAGACGCTCAAGTTGACGCTTATTGAGATGCTAAGATTTTAGTATTCATTGCTCTTTAAGCAAAATTTAAAGTTCTGTTAGAATTGAATATTTAAGGAAGAATTGTTTTTAAAATATAATTGAATCTGTATTTTTAGGGCGCACCTTGAGGACTCTAAAACTTTTCAGCGTCGTGGTAATTTCAGCGAATTTTTGGTACGCGGATGCATGGCTGCTAGGCCACTTCAATGAATAAAGCACAGGACTGTTTTCCCTAGTTTTTTCAAGGAGTTAAACGCTCGCTTTTTCATAAACTGTCGCAGATCGCTGGAAGAAAGGCTTTCACTTTTTTTGATTCGCGTGATGCCACTTTTACTAAATCTCCACAGGTTTTGCATCATAGAGGAAATGGGCTGATTTCCAAAAAAATCTCACTTATATGATAGAAAGGAAAACCAACGTCGCTTGAAATATTGTGAAAAAAACAACCGTTCCAGATAATAAAAATCTCTCTACAGTGCTCAGAAAAACAAAAAATCAAAGCGTGAAGATTGTAATGACCAGCTACCACTTCTGAATAAACCGAAAATGAAATAAAACCTTCATTTCACGTACAATGAGCGCTAGGTGTCGCTGACAAAATCACTAGTTATCCCCTAGCACTGAGTACATACCTTCATTACAATCTTTCGACAAATTAGAAAGAAACAATTGAAAGTTAAAAACTGACAGTGAAAACGGCAGTTTCTCGCCAGCTTTTCAGTTCGGCAGAAGTAGAAATACTGGTATTAAGTCTTCCAACAGCGTTAAAAATTCACAATCAGCCCTGGAATTACGACAAGCGTTGAGTAGATCTGCCTTAACCACAGGACACAATGTGGCCACGTTTTAGTGAGAGGAAGGCGACAAAAGCTGTTGTTTCTGTCCGACATGAGCTGTTTGGCGCACACTCGCTCTGTCAGGGCCACTCTCTGAGATTACCACGTGACGCTGAATGAAGTTTTTACTATGCCTTCGTCTGCTCGAGTGGAAGTGAGGCTTTTCCGGACCTGCGTTATGGTACGACGCTTCTTAGTGGCAGGTTAACTGCTTGCTCTTCGAAGCACCAACTGCTTGCCCTTCAGAGCACCAACTGCTTGCCCTTCGGAGCACCTACTGCTTGCTCTTCAGAGCACCAACTGCTTGCTCTTCGAAGCACCAACTGCTTGCTCTTCGAAGCAGGAACTGCTTGCGTTTCAGAGCACCAACTGCACCAACTGCACCAGCTGCTGAGATACAGAACTCATTTGCTTACTTTCTTTCGAGTAGAAAAACTGTCCCCTGATATTATTATTGATGTTTTTATTACATTATTGTTGGCTATTGGTCTTTGACAGTAGTACAGTTATTGCATCATTTGGTAAAATATGAACATGTACTAATATTGATATGAGTATTGTAACAAGTGTAATTAATGTGTCCGATGCTAGTCCGGTGTAGAAGTAGTTACTATCTTCTGATGAACCGACTCCCTGAACCTCGACTCGAGTCTTAAGCTTTTTTGTATCCTTTGGAGACATTAATGCATGTGTCGTAGCAAATTTTATGGCACAGTTAATGTCAGTGTCTGCTCTCGCGTGACTTCGACGTTGCTTTCTGTCATCGCTGTATTAAAGCTGCTCTATGATGGCGCACTTTACCCACACCTCAAAACAGAATCAGTTTGAGGCATTTTTAAATTTTTACCAATGAATGCCTGTTTCAGGAAAAGCGAACGATGGGAGATGAAGAGAAAATTTGCGCCTGCGTGGAATAAAAGCATGAATGAACAGCTGGACTCGATGTTAGTTGATGCCTTCGGAAGGAATTTATTTGCCAGAGTATGTTTTCGCTGAAGAGAGACGAACTAGAAAAACGTATGAGTCTGTTAGTTTTCTTATCAGTCATTTTACTAACTATTTTTTGCCAAAACGAACTCTTTCTTCGCAAAGGTACAAAAACACAGACCTCGTCATAAGTAGAGCTTTTGTTTTTAGCGTCTATGAATTATCATCGTGAATGAGAGCCCAAAGCAAGGCTTCGCTGCCATGCAAGATGGCGGCCATTTGAAGGTCTTAAGCCTTCTGTCTGTCTTCTTGCTGCGCCTCCATCATCGCGCTCCAGTCTCTTCGAAGATTTTTCCGGTCGGTCAGAATCTCAGAGATGAAGCACGGAGAGCTTGGAGTCTTTTAGCGGCGATTCGTGGCTGGCAATATGGCTATCTTGCGAGGATTTTTCTGGAGATTAGAGCTGTAGCCCCTTTCTTCGGTGACGATTATTTGCCGTAGAGACTTCGCCGCTTGCATCGTTCGAGGAGCGATCGAGGCACTGGGGACTTTCTGAGAGGGAACTCGTAACTGCGAATATCACCGTTTTGCTTTAGGGTATTTGGTGCTGCGCTCGAATGCTGACTGCTTTAATGAACATGAATGGGAACGAGGAAGTATTCGATTTCACTCTACGAGCCACAACAACAGTGGATGGATGCTTCTCGTTTTGCCGAGGTAAATTGAAGTACGCCTGTTCTGTTTAACTAACGAAGTATTGAGTTGGCGAGAATGCCCTTTTAACTGGAGGGATGTTGGCTTTGAGGAAACTACTCGTGAAACTGAGAGGGTGAATTCAGCACTGGGAGCGTATATCGCTTGAGAGTATATCTTCAATTAGGAATTAGCTTTTTACCTCGATGGGAAGGGAGCTTATTGAGAGACTTCCTCTGAAGGGAGCGTATTGAATAGGATTTTTGCGCATCTTGGGGAGTTGAAACTCGTCGAAAGATTAGATACCTGCTTGATGCTGGAGAGACTCCATCTTTGTGCCTCGGTGGGCTCCTCAGTGGGTTATCTAGCTCCTACACAGCAGTGCTTGTTGCTAGAATCTGCTGTGGGTTTAGTTATTAGGCCACACCTAACCGTCGGCTCTGTTTATTGTGGCACCAACTCTCTGAGTTGGCGTTACCGACGTTAACCGACGTTTTGCGCTACCGAACGCTAATGCTACAAAAGCATTTTGTTCCCGCATTTGTATTTTACATTTCACATAACTTTTTGAAATGCCTAAGTCGATTTCTCGCCTGATGAGCGGAATTTCGATGCAGCTGTTAAGCCAATGATGGTTAATCTCTAATGAATTTTGCTGTTAAGATTGCCTTCATTGAATAGAGACGATGTACTGTATGGACCTTGAATGCC
This sequence comes from Platorchestia sp. MABIK, assembly GCA_014220935.1. Taxonomy (NCBI): domain Eukaryota; kingdom Metazoa; phylum Arthropoda; class Malacostraca; order Amphipoda; family Talitridae; genus Platorchestia; species Platorchestia sp. MABIK. The sequence continues at coordinate 1,389 of JACJUY010003654.1, read as the reverse complement.
AAAGAACATGATAACAATGCCAGTGATAATCTCACTCGAATATATCAAAATGAGTAGATTACTAATCTGCATCCACTGTTCTCTATCTGAGTTATTGAACTGGTGACTAGTTTAATTGGAAGTTGCAGTTACGAAGTTAGAACGGAAGAGATGCTGAATGCTCGCCATAAAGATCTTAGACGCTAGGGTTGTTTGTAAATCTCTGCAAAACTCACGTCGCGAAGTTTCCACACTTGATGGCTGTACCGATACCGAATTTCTAACTTCCTTTTAGAAATTGTTATTTTTTTGCTCCCGCTTATTCCGACGGGACTTTTTATTTTTTTTAATCTACCGTTAGAAAAGTGCTTCCATTGCAATGTTCCGATTTCGTTTTTTGAATTTTCTTACAGAAAGTGAGCGTAGAAGTCAGATTTTAGTTCATTTTCACTTCGATGTAGTTGAGCTTCGCAAAGTTCAAAATTTTCTCCCTGTAGGCTTCTCCAGAACGCTCGGGTCAAGCATCACATTATAGGCAGGAAGGCTCTGGTTCGATCCCAATCCGGAACCAGCGGTATTTTTACCGAAGCACAAACAGATTTTCTGGTGTTAATATAAAATGAAAAAAAACAGGGTAAAAAAATGTTAAAGGGGTTAAAAGTTAAAAAGCTAAAAAGTTGAACTCTTTTACTAAGAAGATTAGAAGTTGAAAAAAATTACTACGGCACTAATGCAACATAAACGATGATCCCTAAAAATGTCTAAAAAAATAAGTCGAATCTTGATGACGTAAAAATTAATATAAAACTGTAGAACTTGTTGAGTTATTCGCCGAATGCATAACAAATTCAAGCAGGAAATGCACATCGTCATTGGCTATTCAGAATTGACGAGGCTATAATGAGCTTCGTCAATTTTCTTGCAGTTTATAAAGAGGCTAAATCGGCTAATCAGGCGTCACAAAACGCGGCGCATCGCACTGGCTCAGACTCGACGGTTGCTAAATGAGCAAAGTATTGAAGCGACCGAAGAAATAAACAGTAAATAGGTTATACTATCCTCAATATTGATAGTGCACCTTATCTAATTTCTGTATCAAGAATTCCGCGAAGTAGATGTTGAAAGTCCTCACAAGTCAATTTCAGGAAAATTTTTCAGTGTTTTGTTGACGTTTATGCTATTTACCTAAATATTTTTGGGTAGATTTAATAGATTTGAGTAATATAGCTGTAGAACAAAAACTGACCTAAAAACGTTACTGAATCCTTGTTAATTTACAGGAGGTTCTTGGTTTATGCCAGAGATCTCAAATTGTAACTTAAATTTTAGAGTATTTTAAACTTAATCGGAGCGGACTCGCTCTAAAGTTAAATATTTTGAAAGGTTTTTAGTTCTTTAAAAAGTTCAATA
>JACJUY010003653.1:63860-79952 GCA_014220935.1 Platorchestia sp. MABIK | reverse complement strand
TCCTTTGGTGATTCTTTGGAACGGAATTATTAATTTCCGTGAAAGGCCTAAAATCAATATTGACCGTAAAATTTAAACCAATATGATATTAACATGTTGACTACAAAGTGGGACAAATGTGCCACTAGGTAAATTGCTCATTTATGCATCAATGTAAATGAATAATATTTAAAATTATTTTGCGACATCTTTTTGAAGGAATTTTATCGTATGAGGAATATATTAATGTGCACTTATATTTTGTACATTTCTTGTAAAGCTTGGAAGCTTATTCCAGCAGGTAAGTCAATTTTCTCAGTCTATTTTTTATAACCTAACCAAGTCAACTTTACGACCTATGAAATCGTAGTCAACTTGTTGACCTTTTCTTCTGCTCCTAAATTATGTGTAGGTGAAACTGGAATGTTTCTAGCGGTGAAGTAGATCAGAGTGCTTTATTATCTAAAGAGACAGTAAGAATTTTCAGCTACAGAAAAGAGTTTTTTCCTAAATCATGTGCAATTGATACAAAATTTAAACTTTTGATAAGTAAATTTTTAAATAATGATCATTTAAGTTCATTGGTCCTTAAATTGTCCTGTGTTCTGTTTAGAAGAAGCCTGCAGTCAAATGGATGCTGATTAAATATTCAATCCCTGCACTTATTGTTTGGAGATGTGAAAAGTGGAATTGGTAGTTGAAAGCAAAAAGCTAATTATTACTGTCAGGCTTTTCAGTGTTGAAAAGCAATGGTGGAAATTAAGAGATAGTAATTCTGTTATTGTCTAATTTGTTTTAAATTTGCCTTCCTTTTTAGTTAAGTGCACTATAACATTTATCAGTCTGCACTCTTTGATTTCAGTTTTTATGTATGTTTGGTTTGCTAAATAGTCTCTTGGGTTACTGTAGACAAATAGTTTACTATGACATTTATGTAGACAATCAAAACTATCTTGTTTATCATTGGTTAATGCTTAGGAATAAGTTCCACAAGTTTTTGTTATAGTTGATTTTGGGTTATTAGACAAAGGGATTGGTGCATTTTGTTTTGTTTCATTAAATTTTATCATTGTTGCAGTCTCTATTAACTATGTTTTGATTGTTGATTTGTATCATTTTTGAGTATTGTTTAAAATCTTACATTTTCTTCCAGATTTCTTGATAACTTTGTAAAACTATTTTCACATATTGAAAGTGGATGAAAAGCTGGAAAAGTTCCCAAAGTTGTCATTAATCTTATTATTTGTTATATTTGTATACATTTGAAATTCTGCAGTACCAGTAAAAGTTCCAGTATATCATGGAAAAAACTAGCAGTCAACAGCAACAAAATATCCAGTTGATGCAGCAAATTCATTCTCAGGCAAGTCTTAGCATCTTTCTTATTTTGGCATGAGTCTTTGAAGCTATTTTGGAAATCATGGATTTCATTCCATAGTTTCCAAACCTTACAATGTAAATGAATCCCATAAGCTATTTATTGAGAGAGTATATTAAATCAGAAATTCTTTGATTTAAGTGGATTTTGATGAACTCAATTTTGTGGTAGATCGTTCCTTATGTGACATTGTGAAAATGTCCAGTTTCAAAATATTTTGAGTTTTTTCTGTACTCTACACAAAGAAAGTGGGGGAAAAGCATAAGGAATGTTCTCAAGAATGTAAGGAGAGTTTATAGAGCCACAAAATACGCAATGATCATAGCATTTCTGTTTTGCGAGTTTACAACAACAGCTGGGCTCTGGAATGCAGCCCCTCAATATCCAGGGGGATGCTGTGCACAAAAAAATACAAACGACACATATTTCAATTGTATAGTTGAGGTTTGAATAATTGGATGTTGTAGAAATGCTATCGATAAAACATGTCATTGTAAAATTAATTCTGCCAGTTTTAGAGAGATATCAGAGCAAATTATAAGTACAGTATATCTTTGTATTTTTATTTGAATTGACAAAGTGCTAGAGATCTCGAGTAGTTCATGGCTCATGCGGTAAATGAAATTGTCAACTTATGATAAAAGTGGAAATGCTCCAAATATGAGTTAAAGGGGAATTGCAGGGGGTTGTCTGGATGATCCATTTTTTTAAAAATGATTCCTTATTTCATTTGGAGAAACTTAGAATACCGTCAGGCTTTAAAGTATAGGAGATGTGGATTGTTTTCTTCATCTTTAATTTATCTCGACGTTTTTAGTTGATCACTACATGTGAAATACTTGCTAAAGTATGTAGGACTGAGAAAAGTTTCATTTTCATTCCTCAGAATTTAAAGATTGATTCTAATTTGAAGTACAAAAGTGTGCCTAAATACATCGTAAAATTGGCCCCGAAATTCTCTACGATTCGGTTTCAATTGCTGCTGAAGCATTTCTGATGGAGCAAATAGACACAAACGAAACTCACAATTCAGTGGAAGAAGTCGTAATCGACAAATCTTGCAAGTGAGAAAAACCCATGAAGTTGAGCTTGCGCCACCTACGGCGACTACTCAAATAAAGACAGAAAATAAAACCAGGAGAAGGTGCGGCGCTGTCGTCCTTGAAAGCGCTGCTCCGGTGGTGGCCATTCGACACTTCCAATATATCTGAAGTGGGGGAGTTGTCTTTGCCCTCATGTCCAAGGACCGTTTTTCTAGCATTTTGCGTTGTCGTCGCAGTACCACAGCTCGCGGCGTAAGTTCATTTAAGTCAACTTGACTATGTTGCGCCCTACAGCACTTAACGTATTATCAGCTTCGAAGAACTAGCGTAATATCTGCTTCGAAGAACTAGCGTGACATCGGTTTCGAAGAACTAGCGTGATATCGGTTTCGAAGAACTAGCGTGATATCGGTTTCGAAGAACTAGCGTAATATCAGCTTCGAAGAAGTAGTGTAATGTCAGCTTTGAACAAATAGCGTATTTAGCGTAATATCAGCTAGGGAGAACTAGGGTACTTAGCGTAATATCTGCTTCGAAGAGCTGTCTAGCTAAGGCGACGTAAATTGTACAAGATCCGGGCTCGAGAGCAGGGTGTGGTCGCCACTAGAAGCACGTCTGCTACCGCGAGTTTAGCCTCTGATTTCAGTGTGTCAGACATGGCGGCGTCTTGCGCGTGACGCAGATTTTGTGAACTTGACACTTACGACTGCAATTGGTAAAACTGAAGTTAAAATGCAACCAAAATTTAAAGTCAATTGTAGCAAGCAATTTTGATAAAAGCAAAAATAATAAAATAAACTGGGTCGTGCCTTCATTTATCTTTAATAAGTACATGTTGAGGAAAATTGAGTTTATGACTACTGGTCGCTGAGAAGCATGACCGTGTCAACGCGCGGTCTCGTGTCAATTGACCAAGAAGAATCGATTGCCTTCCACCATTTATAAAATTCCACCATTTATTTATATGTTGAACTAATTTGCCTATATCTGTAACCAAGACGCGTAATTAATTCATCTATCATAGCTGAGAGAGAAATTCTCCTGTACTAACGCACAAGTCTATACCTTTCTAACCTGTGGCACCTGACTAACTACATAAACATGTCATCTGAAAGCTACATCGTCGGAAGTCAGCAAACAGCGCAAAGCATTATTATCATTTTGAAATTGGTGTTGAAGGGAATATCCATGCTCTTGAATTCTCGTCAACGGGCACTCACTTGGACAAGATATTGCGTTTCAAATGAACTGTCTCAGTAAAAAAGCAAAATTTATGCAATTTTGGTTCAGATGCTGTTGATGAATACCGTCTCGTTCGAAAACTCTATACTTAATGTACATTGCTGCTAAAAGATGTTCTGTCTTAACCCAGTACATTTTTTCTTTGTCGTCTGCTCTATTGTCGATACTAAAATCCATGAGATATTTCAAGTCATCTTTTTTTTTGTTACTCCTAAACGGTGTTGAATCGCAATTTTTTCAAAATACTGCCACGTTCTCATCTAATCGCCGTTTTCTTTAGGGCCTGTTGTTCCATTTAGAGCCTCTTATTCCAGGGTTAGCGCCCGTTATTTCAGGAAATTGATATGATAAGTTGCGTGTGGATTTGAGTTGACATGGTCGATGTATCGGTTTGTAGCGCCTGCACTCGGCTGCCAGCGACGTAGAGCGGCTACAGCGCTACCTGCGCGACTACAGCAGCCTCCAGACCACGCTCACCGCCCTCCCCACCAAGCTCGCTCACAATGTGAGTGTTTTCCATGTTTTTTTGTTGTACACTTCACTTCATATATTAACTTATCTTGTCATTACCTCTAGTGAATCATGGTATCGTGTGTATTTAGACGTTCAATCTGGCGACTTCGCTGCTCCTTCCACGTTTTTCATTCATTGTGTAATTTACTTCATGTATTAACTTATCATGCAATGACCTCTAGTAGTAGTTCATGATATCGTGTGTGTGTTTAGAAGTAGTTCATTTTTTTTTTGAAATGTCGTATGTCCTATTTGGGATTCGATCTTCGCTTTATATTGTGTTAAAGGTTTGCTTTATGATATGTTGAGAAATTTCTAACTGCAAAATGCTAAAAATAATTTTTATTCAAATCTTCTGGAATCGAATTTAATATGAAAATATTTCATTAATTGTAATCAAATTGCTATGCATAAATGGTAGTTAAGCTTTTTTCAAGTAAAATTATCAAGTCTTAACTTATTTCACTTGAATATTTTTAAACTTACGAATACGTAAATCATTCATTTGCTTTATAAAATAAATGCATGCATTTATGATTGGACGATTGGTTATTAGTTTTTACTGAATATATGCATGTGTACCAATTGTGTTGGAAATAAATTAATGATTTTCATTGTAAATACCCAGTGCTCTTCTTATCGTCTGTTAGTTTATTTTTCAGTGAATTTCTTACCCGAGTCGCAATCCCCCTTCTTAGACACCTTCTATTGGTTTAACCCTCTAAAAATGAACGTGAATGAGTACCATATAAGTCATTGTATACTCTATGATACAAAAGAAGGCACTTCAGCTGCACACCAGTTTGCAAGGAACATTCAAGTTGTCAATTGGAGTCCAATGTTTTACTTCATTGAAATTTCTGACGATGGTTCACAAAGTTATCGTCTGGAGATTTTATTCTCAAGGATCGCCTATGTTTATGAAGACTAAAGTCAATTGATGTAGAAGCTCTTAAAGATGTAGTAATGGTGATGTGAGGTCCCGAGCTGAAGGTTAGGAAGGTTTATTTTTTTTTATAATAGAATGAGTTTTCGTTTTGTTACAGACCATTTCGTTGGTCCCGTGCTGTGCTTTCTCGTCAGCAGCTGTGATTTTTTCAACTTCGACTGTATCCTGTTTCTATCTTAACTCACTGTTTCTATGCGCAGAGGATCTTGTGGGGAACATACCTTGTGCATAGATTCCTCGTTTCCTAAAATCTACACTAAATGATGTCTTCCTCTCTTTACAACACCTTTGTTGCGGTTGGAAGGCCTGAAATAGCGTATCTGCTCAGATGCAGTAATGATGAAACCAAGTTCACTAGCCGTCAATGAGCTCAGCAATCCGAACAACTCACACCAGTATAATTTTTCAACCTTCAAGAACCAGGGAAGATCTCAAAACTCAGACAATGAGTTCCTCATAATTTGAATGATGGTCAACGAAATCGAAGATTAAGTGTGTGCACATTATTGGTATTCAAGGAATGATAGACGCATATTTGGAAATGAGTATTACCTAATTCACCTGACATTGCTTAATGTGATATTTGTCTTAATGAAGTAGCATTTAAATGTTCGAGCGTTCGTGAGGGAAAGTGAGGGAAATTATAGCTAGGATTGAAAAGTTTTGTTTATTTTTGAGATAAAGTTCATGCTGTGGAACAGATTTTTACTTTCTTATCGACCAAAGAAACACAATTATAAAAATGAAACATAAATCTCACATCCAAGTTGAACTTGACTTTCGTATCTAGCTACCAAATAAACTCGCTTCTTGCATAATCTTTTTTTCTTGATGCTGTATGCCATGTTACTCGAATGTCGTAATCCTGGGAAAAGTAGTGCATAGTCACGTCGTTCTTGCAGCAGATCTTATTCATTTTGACCTCGATTCAGTTTGACCTCGATTCAGTTTGACCTCGATTCAGTTTGACCTCGATTCAGTTTGACCTCGATTCAGTTTGACCTCGATTCAGTTTGACCTCGATTCAGTTTGACCTCGATTCAGTTTGACCTCGGCTTAGTTTGACCTCGGCTTAGTTGGTCTTAGAATCGTTGAAGCAATGTTCATGTCACTGGTTTGTTTAGTGTGCCCCAGTTACTGTAGTTGCGTTAGTCCTGGTGTTCAGGTAAGTTGGTTGTGATATTCAGTTCATTTACCCCATGTGATGTGTGGTTTTGCCTGAGTATTTTAAATTCAGATGAGTATACATTTGTGCTTTAGTAGTTGCTTGGTGTGGCAATTTGTTTTAGTTTACCTGCCGTAACTGTAGTGACTGTACTGCTTATTATTTCACCTTATTCATTTTTTGTACGCCTTCACGTGCACCAAACGTCCACTGCGTCTCCTTTCCCTACTCAGCATCATCACAGGATTGAACCAGAGTGAAAATTATCTTCCCATCAGATTTCTTCATTCCTGGCAAATAACTAAATTTTCTATTAGATGTTATGCGTGTGTGTTTGAATGTACCAGAAAATTTAGACAGGGCTAATTATGTTGTATTTTTCGCTATAAAATTTTTAATCTAAGATGAGAACTACTACATCTTTACGAGTGTAAAGGAAAGTTTGCTACCTTTGCTTTTATTTAATATGTATTGCATTTATAAGAAAAGTACAAAGGATGTGTACTTCGTGCTCGTGTGTCCATTCTAATTAACCCCATTCTTTGTCGTAAATTGTTTTGAATTATTTGTGGAATTCTGAACTTCGCTCTTGGGTTTTCATGAAAAAAATCCGAAAGACTAAATAGAAGACACTGTGTGGAACCTCCCCAGACTTCGGCAAGTTTATGATGAAAGATATCCACGTGTCCAAGCATAGAGAAAGTAAGCACCAGCACCTGATTCTTTCTGATGAATGATACGCCTGCTTCTTCTTTGACAACATATGGAGGATTTACACCACTGTTGAACCCTTTCTTCGTTAATTTCATTTCGACTCCTAACACAACAGTTGCCTACTCTTCTATGGGCATTTTTTTCTGGGTCTGTAGAGCAAAGTCTACATTGCTGAAGAGAAAACCGTTCATCGATATAGGTTCTGTGTGTTGTTAGGAGCACAGAGATTCCTTCACAGCTACTTCATTCGCTAAGAATAAAGATCTTCTACTAGCGCCCTGAGCTTGAAGGCCTTCTGAGTAGCTCTAAAATTAGGACTGCCCGTGTTGATGATATGCTGTGTATTGGGGCCGTCTTTGCTGCGTGAGACTTTTGACGAGAGGCCTTTGTAAGGCCTGCATAGCTGCCCGCCTGCTCTGTGCCGCTGTTTGCGTGGCATGGGCCGACGCGCTTTCTTGGTGGAGGCCAACCACTGGTAAGGTATTTTAACACTTTAACGTCAGAATTTTGTACTCGCATAACCGTTATCACATCTAATAGCATCTGACTGGCGCTGGCATAAAGTAGTCACCGATGCGTCAGAATTTTGTATTTATATTACCGTTATTACATCTAATAGCATCTAACTGGCGCCGGCATCGAGAAGTCACTGATATCAAGATCAGGAAGGAACTGCCACTCGACAATGAACTTCGGAGAGCGCATTAGGGTACAAATTTCACTAGGAATAAAATATATTAGAGGTGTTGAAAGTGGATTAAAATATGAAAGTGGATTTTGAAATCCACTTTGATTGTAAAGGGTTAAGGGTGGAAGACGGTACGCCGCACTGCTTCGTAGTGTACGACATGGATAGGTTCACATTTCTCGTATTAGCTTATCGGTAATCTCCGCAATTTTGAAATTGGTCTATTATAGATACATTTCATATCCCAAATAAAAAATCGCAAGCGCTTGGAAATTTGCAGCGCATACTTTCTAGCTACTGGCTCGTTGTCATCGGTGATATTTTGGAGTTTTCAGAAATCTTGCTGTAAATAGATTGTGCGATTAGTTTCAGCGGCCGCTGCTGTTACTCGCGGGCCGTGAATGCTCTCACATGTAACTGTTTACGTATACCCTAGTCGTTCTCTTACGCACCGCTACTATGTGGACTAAGTCTCATCTCTCATACTGCTATCACTCGATATATTTGAACTGATGTGTTTAAATTTACTGCAGGCTTTTGTAAGGTTATTCAGTTTTGTAGGTTTCAGATAACATATTCCTGAGTTGATTGGTAGGTTTAGAATTCCCTTTAACGAACAACTAACGAGGCAACTCCAGAGTTCAGCAACCCTGATGTTGCCACCAGTTTGTCGTCGGCACTAGCGTCACACTGATCATTGTTTCGCGGCACGACCTAGTATATTTGTGGGAAGTTCCTTTCTCTCCGATTGCTAAAAAAGCGAACTGGGCCAGTCGATCACTGTTGACACGATGACGCGTACTGAGCAAAGGATAACGTGACCAAAAGTTTACTTCAATTCTGTGCAAAAAGCTGTTGACGAAGGTAACTGAGATGAAGTTCTTCCGTAGAAATTTACTGCTTTTTGGAGCGTTCTGTGATCGATTGTATTCGAGTTGTGTCTTGGGCATTGTACTGAAGCACGATGTGCTTCGTATTAGCTATTCATAGGAAGTGTTAGAAGATGAAATCAAAGGCGTTCTGTAAGATCTTGATAAATGAGGTGGACTCTCTGGCTGCGCACAGTGAGCCAATTCTTGCATTGCGTCCAAAGCGAAAGGTGAGGAGGTTTCCAGTTACTCGATGTGCTCATACTTCTGGCTATGGTGAGCCGTGCTTTGAATTGAGTGTAGGTTCCTTTGTAATATTTATTAGCCGCGCGAGTACCTCCGTGTCAGGTTGGGGAGCGCTTTGCGCATATAAATAATATCGGGCTTTGTCTCCAGGTTTGTTGCTCTCATTTTCGTGATGACCTTCGCCTCCCTTCATAATAAGCACTCTGCATTACCTAGATCTGGGAGCGCTATCAGTGCGCAAACCATTATGGAGCATGGAATCGATTTGTAGCTTCCCTGAACTCGCGTTCGCGTCATCCCTCTTGTCTGCACTCATCTCTGCATTCATGTGGAGCCTGTCCCTCTGGTCTGAAGCGGGTCAGGCTGCTCTCTTTTTGTTCTCGTGGCCTGGATTGATGAATTTAAAGGTAATTTATTTTTACATCTCGTGCAGTGGTAGCGTAAAGTCTTTTTAATGTTGGTGACACCAGAACTGATCGCGTAGACGTGTCGAATGGGGTACTTCGAATTGAAAGTTAGTATTCCTTTCATGTTGCTGAACTTTATCTCTATTATAGTGTTGAAATGGGAGAAAGTCATAACGTAATACTTAATTGCTGTTGAATGTTTTATGCATTAAAACTCGGCTTCGGGAGTTTACTGAAAAAAACCTTGTTTGTTATAGTAAATGGCAGGAAACTTTCGTTGCTCATAACATAACCAAAGAATTAGCTTAAAAACGTTGAAGTGTCATGTGAAAAATTTTCCCGCTCGCTTAAGTGTGACTTATTCTTGATGCGGTGGTAAACTATTAAATCGAAATCGTATCTATAATTTGCAAATTTCTAGGTTTTACCGTAGACAAACCATTTAATAGGAATAGAGTGAGTACAAGTAGGTAATCGTGTAGGTGAAGGTACATTGCTTAACACCTGCTATATTGCTTACGTTCGGCTGGCTGTGGAGCAAGGTTACTGGACGGACAAAGTCACAGAATGTTATTATTTTGAGGTAATCATACGAAGTGCAGTGCGGGCACGAGCTTGGCTAGAACGCATGCATCTCCACCTGAGCGGCAGGGAGACAAGTTGCCGACTTGTGAGTGTAGAAGTCATGCGTGTTGAGATATTGCATTGACACATTTCCTGCGGAGTGACCCACCGGTGGTCACTTAGGTGATTTTCATAGTGCTGCTGACGGACCTGCAGCCACTAATTCATTTTTTATTAATACATAATGAAAGCTAAATTGAGGCCCGATCCAGTTAATGTTTGCTATTTTCAAATTTGATTACCACAATTTACTTTAAATTGGAATTGTGTATTGAACTTCAGTTTAACCCATCGCAGTTAACGTGTTAAGATGAATGTGCTGATGCTTGTGCGTGGTGACGATTGATGGCTGGAAATGTCATTCAGGTGCCTCAGCTTAACACCTTGACTGCGGTACGACCCACCGGTGGGTCGTGGTTAAGTTTTTCCTGCTGCAAACGACCCATCGATTGGTCGTTTGAAAAAGTCTAAGCAATCTTTTAAAATTAATGGTATTTATTTAATAGACCCAGTTAATGTTTGGTATTTATAACATTTCCAACAGCTTTTGAATTTAAATTTGAGTTGAATTCTGAACTTCAGTTTAACCCATAACAATTAATGTGTGCGCGCCTGCTCGTGACTTTGGTATAGCAAGCCGAGGATGGGCCACTTAGCTCGTTTTTGTTGCCTTATTCTACTATTTTCTCCTTTAGCTGGAACGGAGATACCTGACCCTGAGATGCGAAAAAACATTCTACGGAGAACGTGACCAGATCATTATGGATGGAGAATAATGCATAGAGCAATATGTTGAGGGACTGCGTAGATTGGTTCCCTGTGAAGTGCGTATGAAAATATGCTCAGCGGAACTATAACGGTATATGGGGATGAAAAGATAGTGTTAATTTAACACCATTGTAATTATTTAATTAATTTAAAGGCGTTAAATTAAGTTACACACTTCTATAAACGGCTGAGAAGATCTTATAAATCGGTTAACTCATTACGTTCCATAGCCGTAGGGAAAAGAAAAGCCTTAATTGAAATGTCATTTTAACCTGATGAAGCAGTGTGGAAAGGAATAAGTTTTATGTGCAATTGTTCTAACTTACAAATTTCATTCTTGTGATCATTAATCGTTCAATCTTTTTTTTGTTCATTCTAAATGCGTAAAATCATCCTGTATTTCATTTTTCCGTTTTGGAAAAGCTAACGTAGTACTGCCGCATTTCAAGAACACTTCGAGAAGCATTAGCTTCAATGAGAGAGGAATGCCACTGATGCGAATGCACACTACTAATACTTATTTATATTTTTTAGTTTCAAAATTCTTATGTGCCAAGTCTTAAGCTTGCTGCTGTTGCTTAACGCTTGTTGCTCGGCACATGCGACCGCAATTCTCTCTTGTGATTATTATTAATAATGATATTTTCATATTGCATTATTAACACTGACCGCAACGTGTGCCACCGGTGGCCACGAAGGCGATTTTCATAATACTACTAACCGACCAGTAGTCGCAAATTAAAGTTTAAGAAATTTAAAGCTAAATAAATGGCAAATTCAATTAATGTTTTCTATTTTCATGATTGTTTACAACAATTGACTTTAAATTTGAGTTAAATATTGAACTTAAGTTAAACTAATTGCGGTCAAAGTGTTAACTTTTATTGTTAACTTCAAGCATAATCTTATTGTCTTGTACTTTGTTCTTCTGTAAAATGGTCTTGTGCGAATGTGTCTTGCACTTCCGAATTACAACTCTCAAATTACGTTTTATTTGATTACAGAAATTGTGCTTTAAAAATAATTAGTCTGATTAGTTGTTTGATTCGTCTTCATTTCATAAGTTTTTTTTTATTGTAACATAATATGCCATTTAAAATAGTGTTATTCATCTTCTCCTGTTCATACGATAGTAACTCTTTCAACTGCTTTCTATAAGATTTTTATTCATTTCTTGCGCCCCTCAGGGGGATACAACTATGGTATCTATGGGTATTAGCGCTCCTAGGGGGACTATGTGAGGGCCCGAGCTAAAGGTTAGGTAGGCTATCTTTTTGTTAAGATAGAATAGGTTTTTGTTTTGTTACGGACCGTCTTTTTTCGGTTCACTGCTGCCCTATTTTTCAGCACCTACCACTTTCTTCTTCGACTTTGAGCTTGTTTCATGAACTTCCTCCTTTGCTTACTGTTTCTATGCCCCTTGTGCATAGATTCCGCGTTCCCTCAACTCCATACTAAATGGTGCCTTCATCCTTTCTCTCTTTGAACATCTTTGTCGTGGTAAAGGGAGACTAAAACATTCTTACATAATAATACAATAATTTCTCGTAAGGGCATTTAGTTGAGGATAAATACCGCTTCGTGAAAGCTACCTCGCTTATCTCTCTCTCGCGTCTTGACTTTTTATCAACCGTTGGCACTCGCCCGTAAGCTGCTAAAAAGAACGCGGGGTGTGCTTGTGCACATTAATTGTCCTTCATAATACCGAGCTCTGTTGTACGATGTACGTTTGAGCATCATCAGTATGGCATGAACGTTCGATGACATCTTCCAAGTTATGTTCTCCGAAAACCAGGGTAGCGATTGGTTCTCGGAAAATAGAGAATCATTTGGTGTCGCTAATTACGGAGTTATTCATTGGCGGTTTCATAGGAATGTGTTGTGTTAAAATTACCTGTGGGAAATGCCGAGGCAAGTCATGGTGTTACATGCTTGTGGACTAAAAACAGTTTTGAAATGTTCTGATTGTGAAATGGTGTCCATATTTTTTTTCTTCTTTCAGAATATAAGTTCCTTGGATGTATTTTTTTTTGAAAATTCATTTCCTAGTTATATTTCTCTTCATAATACATGTCCTTCGTAACTTATGAAAATACTAAAAAAAATCTTCGGTATTGTTCATTTTTTGGCCTACTGTGGTACATTGAGCGCTTATGGCATTCGCATAATTAATCTTTTTGTACAATTTTCCACGACAACAAAAAGATCAAAAACAAAGAAGAATAATTGCTTGTGGAAAATTTGCGAGACAATAATATTCCCCTCAATATGAATCGAACTGTTAGCATATGACTTCTCTGTTGTGAATTATCTAATATTTTTTGTACTATATAATCCTATTCTTTTTCTGCTGCGCGCCGTTCCGTTTTCCAGTTTCGATTTCATCAATTTTTCCTTTATGGTCTTGATTCAAAATATCTAATTTTATGCTAAATTTAATTTCCTCAATTAAATGGCCATCAATCTAGTGCCATCGTAGCGAAAAAATTTAAGATGTGCCGTAGAATATGACATAGGTTTATTTCAAATGTTTGAAAACCCTGGAACCCACCCATATAAAGACGTGGTTGTTTCGTAGCTATTAATTCGTTGCCTAATCAACACCAATACGAACACATTTGAATCTAAAATTGCGCGTTGAAAAAAATTTCCAGTTAATGATGACTAATTTTGAATATTACTGACGCAGCACCGAAGAGTGCAAATTACTCATATTGATGGGAGCACGATGTATTTCATGTCGGAGTTGAAGAAATGAATTGTCGCTTGTGTGAAATCTATATTGATGAGTTCATCCGAGTAGGTAAACATATTCCATTTTTTTTTGTTGCAAGCATAACCCCGTGTATGCGAGTGTCCGAAATTGCCCAGAAAGTAAAATTTTGGCAGAAAATCATTTGCACAGAAAGTAAAATTTTGGCAGAAAATCAATTGCACAGAAAGTAAAATTTTCGCAGAGAATCATTTGCACGGAAGTAAAATTTTCGCAGAAAATCATTTGCACAGGAAGTAAAATTTTCGCAGAAAATGATTTGCACAGAAAGTAAAATTTTCGCTGAAAATCAATTGTACAGAAAGTAAAATTTTCGCAGAAAATCAATTGCACAGAAAGTAAAATTTTCGCAGAAAATCATTTGCACAGGAAGTAAAATTTTCGCAGAAAATGATTTGCACAGAAAGTAAAATTTTCGCAGAAAATCAATTGTACAGAAAGTAAAATTTTCGCAGAAAATCAATTGCACAGAAAGCAAAATTTTCACAGGAAATCTAAGCTTGAAGAGATTATCGCAGGAAATCATGAACGCTTGAACAGAGAGTGACCCTGCAGACGTGACTCCCACGGATGTCACATCCGAGAGGCGACTGTGAAGCAAGACCATGGTCTACCATGAGCAAGACCCGCTTGGTGAGACGGGTACCGTCAGTGTTGCGGTGCTGTCAGTGTGCAGTGGACTCTCCCTGTGGTGGCAGGCAGGGCTGGCTCGAGCGTCGCCACAAATCACAGCTGTTGAAATCAAACGGCAGACCTAAAACTTTTGACCTCATATTGGAATTTTTACAGCTGTTGAAATCAAGTGGCTGGCTCAAAACTCTCGTACGCTCTTGACGTCATACTGGAATTTTTGAGGTTTATAAACTTCGGGTTAAGTGTGTGTAGGCATAAATCATAGGTTCATGTTTTGTTTGAAATAACGCTTGGAATTGCATTTTCCACTTCAGTTCTGGAGTATCACTAATAACATTCTGTGCAATTTGTTCTTCCATAATTTTGTAAAGTAAATGAAGTGTGTTTTTTAATGTTAGTTTTGCAGTGCAGTTTAGTTAGAAGCCGTGAACACTTGAAGTTATTTCCGTGAGGAATTTTGTTTTGCGAGTAACGCTGTTGTACTTCCGATACCTGAACTTGGTGTTTGAAAACAGTCGGCGTCTCAGAGACTTAATGTGTGCGGGGAAAATCGTCCTCTGACAGGTGAGGTTTGGGCACCATTCCTGAGTTAATCTCAGCGTTATTATTATATTCTCTGACTGATGAGGTTAGGGCACTGTATTCCTTAGTTAATCTTAGTATTATTATTACACAGACCTTCATGACGTGTGATGCAGCAGATGTGTGCACGAGCAGGTAGAAGAATGAAGACAGAGCGCACATGCGCCGACGCGGTTGTGCACTTACAGATAAGCTTCATGTACCTGCAGAGTGCCTCCACCGCACTTGTGCTTCTGTAACCGACGTGGAAAAGAATTACTGCGTTTTTCTACAGCTCTTGAAAATATCGGACGTTTTCGACGCTAAAGTCATCAGTTTCTGTCGTGACTATTTTTTTTGCTCTGTTGAAGTTTTTGCTCTGACGCTGCCCTGGCTTTAACTTCATTCCGGATGCGTGTGTATTCTAATCTCTAGGCTGCGTGTGTCAGTTTTCCAACTGGCAAGCATTGTTTTGAATTTGTAGGAATTGCTAACTTTCATGTTGGACATCGTTCGATAGTTGAAATTACTTCAGGGTAAACCTTTGAAATTGTCCACTGAATGGATATGCTGTTGGGTCATACGTCACTAACGTCATACGTATGATGAAGTTATTCTTGTTTAGTTTCATTTGACTGTTCATTTAATAATTGGTTGAGTTGTGTATTGAGCTATTCGTAAATGATGTTCGATTTCATGAAAAGTTGCGTGCAAACTGACGGGGCTGAAGTGTTGATCTGTGTTTTAACGTGTAGAAAATGCAATTCTATGATAGCATTTTCCTTACTTCCTTTTACACAAAGATTGAAATAAATAAACCAGCATTTTGTCCCCTCAAGTTCATAGTTTTAGCTCGATTTGAGCGTTGCATATTGATATGTTTTAGCTTGATTTGAGCGTTACATATTGATAAGTTTTATCTCGATTTGAGCGTTGCATATTGATAAGTTTTAGCTTGATTTGAGCGTTGCATATTGATAAATCGTTGAGTTAGGCACTTGCGTTAGGCGCAGGTAGCAGCAGTGAGCAGACAGCGAGGTACATAGGTTGTGAGTTGTGTTCGTGACAGGACCTGATAATATGCCTGTGTTATCGTGTTTGCCCTCGCACTCGCCAGAGGGTATTCCCTCTTCCGTAGCACAACACCTCGGCTGACGTCGAGTGCATTGAAGCGCCCGTGTTCTCTTTGTCAGGTGATCCATCGATCCTCTTTGGGGGAGATGGTGAGTTGGCCTTCGCGCAAGTGAACATTACTGGAAAAGTTGTACCGTTTGCCGCGTTCTCACTCGAACTTCCTTGCTTATATGTGACGTATTGCGAGTGACCTCATCTTAGTGTTGGTAACAGAGCTGTTGAATGTTAGTTGCGCAATATCAAGAAAGCTTTGAGAAATAACCATCTTGAATTTTTAAATTACGTCCATGCGCTTTTGGATTGAGCAGTGATCCATTGTCTACGTAGCTTCTGTGATTTGTATAAATCTACTATTCCCCTCAGGAGGATACAACTATTGTATCTATGGGAATTAGCGCTCCCAGGG
>JACJUY010003653.1:44490-54675 GCA_014220935.1 Platorchestia sp. MABIK | reverse complement strand
TAGTCAATGCAACCCCTTGCGTACAATTGTGAATTTCTTTATCTGACACTTCATAGAACTTTTGCCTTTTAACGATGTTATAGTTTGCGTGTTAGTTTGCGTACGATGTAGCGTAAATTTCTTTCTTTCTAAGAAGGGGAAGAAAATGAGGCTTCAGTTTAGATCGTGACGGGTGTGTAAATTTTATTGGCAATTGTGCTCTTTTGTTTATTGTAGGCCGTATTGTTATTTTATATTTTTCCATCTTATTTTTTTCAGTCGTCACACAGAAGTACGTTTTATTTTGATAGGATTAGGAAAAAGTTTCTTCAATTGCATATGTATTTAAAGTAAATTCAAATGGAGATACAGCATGTTTGAGTATATTATTATTATAGCTTATCCTGTCTTGAAGTCTGTCCTTCTGAGGCCAAATTTCATAACTCCTTTATTTTTGACACGTAGTGTCTCGGTTTCTAAATTCTTTCCCTCATTCAGTTTTTGTTCACAGATTTTCTATTTACCGTATCATATTTGATTTGATCTTTGATGAAATTGCACGTAACTAATAATCTAATCTGAAATTGCACGTTTGCTAATTAGACACTTCGTAAATACTCTTTAGCTCTCCTTATTTCACTGAACACTTTTTCTTTACCATCCTTAAAAACTGTGTATATTCATGATCCCCTCTATCCTCACGTCCTTCACACCCAACCTTGCCCTCTCCCTGTGGTTAGGCGCTGGTGCCGCTAGGTGGCGCAGCTCTGGTACCCGGCCAGCTGGTGCGCACGAACAACGTCCTTGTTCTCCTAGGAGACAACTGGTTCGTCGAGACCACTGCGCAAAAAGCCCTCGCGATCGCCGCTAGACGTTACCAAGGTTAGTCCGGCGCGGCGAGGCTGTGTCTTGTCCCCTACCCACTCTGACCTCATAGCGCCTTCTCTACCTACGGGCGTGTGTGTGTGTCTCTCCAACGCGCTCGTGTTTTTTGTCTTATATCGATTAGCAGCACGCCGCGCGAGTTGTATCTATCATGCAGCTATTTTCATTGTTAATGAGTGCTCCAGTAATAGCCGTGTGCTAGGTGGTTCTTTGTTAATGAGCCGTCCAATAACTGTATGCTAAGTGGCAAGGTTATTGAGTACGCCATGCTAGTTGTATTATACAGCTAATTCCTTTGTTAATGAGCCGTCCAATAACAGCCGTACGCTAAGTGGTATGATTATTGAAGTAATTATTTATACGAGGTCTTGTTGCTTTAATTGGGCGTGCTTTTACTGAGCCCCGCAGCGCTTACACATCTGGAGGCCCCACTTGCATGCGTGAAAATTTATTGCGTCACAGATTTTGTAATGAACGTGCCATCATTTCTCAGTTGACATTGAGCTGAGCGGATGTGTTGATTTGTATTTTTGATACTATTTTATAAGCTGCCATTTTGCCTGATACGTGTTACTGACCTCTCCGCTTGGTCATGCTGTCATAGTTAACATTTTAATTTTGACTTTGACTGGAAGCGATTACGAGTCATCGTATATTTCAGTTAGTGGAAAAAAGTCCTGAGAACCTCCCTGTTGTGTATTCTTAACTTAAATGGTAGGTTAATGGTATTATGATGCTCACCTTATGACCGTGAATTGCAAAACTTGTCTGTGTGATAACCTGCAATGTGATCGTTATTGGATTCTTTGCTCTTACAGAGGTTTGTCCTCTCAGAGTTCGGAATATAGCACTCAAACTCGGGGAGGACGAATATCGTTGGTTCGCAGTCGAACTGCTCTCTGGCGGTGAAAATTAACTACCCGATCCGATGCATTAGACAATGTTACTGGGTATTCCACGAAGAATTTTGATGTTAATGGTTTTTAGTTTTGTAAATGAATTTCGTTTTAGATTTGTATTTTGGGTCAAGGTTTAGAACGGAAGCCTCATAATAAATTGCAGATGCTCTCTATGGTCCTGCATTGCAATTCTCCCTCTGTTCTCGTATCAGTTTGCACGCTATTTTGACTTCGATGGGATAAGGAAAAAAACGTTTCCGTGCTAAATCGCACATGTATTTGCCGCAAATTCAAATGGAAAAATTGCATGTTTGAATACCTCAATATTCGCATATGTATTTGAAATAAGTTCAAATGGAAATATTGCATGTCTAAATCTTGTTGGCAAAGTTGAACGATGTATGCTCTATCAAAAGGTTGACACCTGCGCTCGTGCAATTATGAAATCTGCACATGTTTTGACGACCACCTCATAATTTTCTCGTTAGTATGTTCCTGCATGATGCAAGGTTCATAAACGACTCCTGATTTAAGTTATTCATATTTATGCGGCCAGTTTGAGTACATATTGCAGTACCAAAAAATTTCGAAACCGTTCCCGGCACTTGAAAACAGTTGGGAAGTTTGATATTAATGTGATGGATGTTTTCTGATTTTTTGTAACACCAGATTCCCAACCTGTAATAATTGAGAAATGATCTATCGATGACAGTTTAAGTTAAATTTTGCTTCTTTCATGATTGATGTAAATTTGAGTCTTGACTAGTTTTTTCTACTTGTTTTCAGGTTGATAATGACCCTGGAGGTCGAATCGTTCCAGAAATTTTTATTCACTGACTTTCCTAAATAAATAATGAGATTTAAGACGTGTATCTTGGCACTTTTATTTATAATTCGAATATGCAGAAAGAAAACCACCTACATATTTCCAGTTTAATTTTGAATTGTCTTCAGATGTTTTCGAACAATATTCTAAATTATTTGTCTTGCGTCATCTGACAAGGTACCATGTGTTCCTTGATTATAGTATAATCCATTTGTTCTTTATTTCTAGGGTGAATACAGCTATTGTATCTATTAGCATTGAATTAGCACTCCCTGGGAGGATATATAAGTTTATGTTGAAATTCTTTGTTGATATAAAATAGGTTTTTTGTTACGGGTCATTTTTTTTAGGTTCCCTGCTGCCCTGTTCGTCAGCATCTATTATTTTCTTCTTCAGCTTTAATCTTGCTTCATAAACATCTTTCTCGACTTACTGTCTCAATGCATCTTGTGCATAGATTCCGCGTTCCCTCAAGTTCATACTAAATGGTGCCTTCCTTCTTCCTCTCTTTGGAACGCCTTTGTTGCGGTTAGGGAGACTAGAACTAACATCTAATCTAATCTCATCTCGTGATCACCCACTACTGCTATAATTAGACACGCGTTCGCTAGGATTTGTCGTGGATTGTTTTTTCAGCTATTGCTCTAGGCAGCCACAAGTCTGGTATGACTTCCTGTTTTAACGCAATTTTTCTCTTTTTCGCTCTGGCAAAAATTAGCCCATAGCAAGAGCAATTAACCCAATCACTTTTTTGCAAGTTATTATAGCTTCGTAGTTTCATGTTGTCTATTTCACTGCATGAGGCGCTGTGACACATTGACTGCGATGGGTTAAACTGAAGTTCAATGTTCAACTCACATTTAAAGTCAAAAGTGATTAGCAAATTTATAAATACCAAACATTAACTGGGTCCACTAAATACCGTTAATTTAAAAAAATATTGTTAGAATTTTCATTGATGTCATTGTCATTGATGGGCCGTTTCGCGGAAAGAGAAATCTAAGCACGACCCACCGGTGGGTCATATCGCTAGCAATGTGTTAAAAAAGGTATCGGTGTACTTGTTGACCTATGCATGAACGTTGTTTCTATGTGCTCTTCCATGTAGCATGAAGCGTTTATTTGTTGTGCTTACATGTACATAATGTATGGCAGACTTCCTAGTTGAGATATTTTTTATGGGATTGTAATTATTTAAACTTCTTGCATTTCCTGTGCTTTCCATGCAATTGCGAAAAATTATTTCTGATGCTGTAGAACGCACATTCTCTTAAGTGTTTCAAGTGACGAGGTTTCTCCATTGAATCCCGCTTAGCGCTAGAGAATGATTCCTCAGTTGTATGTGTCAACGTTGAATTATATCATGTATACTCTGATGCATTGTTAGCCTGCATTCGCCATCCATCCTGTATCCTGCTGTTATCCTCGTTGCGCCATCCTGTTCGATGTTATCGCGATGCAGCGTTGTGTTCAGCGTACGGGCTTTTGTGTTCTCTCGCGTGAGTGCGTGCATGCCTTTCAGCGTGCAGCACTCAGTCTTATAATGGGGAAATGATATTCTTAACGATTGTCATCTGAAAAGATAGTTTGTCTTCTGATTGATAGACGCTTTCCCCATTACAGCAAAAACAAAGGCCGTCTATTATTGAGACAATGTTTTTATTGCTCCTGCGACAGAGTTTCATATCGCTCCAATGAGTGTTTTCCGTATCATTAGCTGTTTGTTTGGAAGTTATTTGTTCCAAGCTTCCTACTTAGTATCAATTCTCTCGTAAACCAGTCCTGTTTATCCCTATGAAATTTGTACGAAACCCGAATTTTCTTTGTCGTAATCATTCTTCATTGTGTTAAAACTTCTTTCATTCTGTCATTTTTTGGTGTTTTTCCACAATTATTTCATGTCATTAAAGACGAAATGATCTTCTGTGTGCAGACTGCGAGCAGAAGTTAAAGCAGGCAGAGGAAGCGTGTAAGCTTCAGAGCCACTGGGTGGAGCGTGCGGCTCAGCTGCAGCAGGAGACGGGTGCTGATATTGTCGAGCACATCACTGATGACGAGTACAAGCTTCATGCTGGTCAGTTGGTCGAACTAATTCCAGTATTGGTCCGTCGATAATTATAATAATTACGAGTGAACGAGTACAAGCTTCATGCTGGTCATTTGATCCAACTAATTGCAGTATTGGTCCGTCGATAATTGCGAGTAAGATCACATGCTATTTGTTGCAGGTCAGGGCCTTGCGTACTATTTGTTGTCACCATTAATAACTTGGTCTCTAATGTGTTTGTATGAGTAATTCTTTGTTCTGTCTAATTATTTTTTCACTAATGAGTTCATAGAATTTTTGTTTCTTCTCTATATTCAGCCATTACTTGATGAGAAGAATTCATAGAAAATTCTTTTAACATCTCTTGTAAATTTACAGCTTCTTGTTATCTCTGACTCCTCAAGGAAAATCGTTATATCTACCCTAAGAAGCGTCTGTAGAGGCATGGGCATTGTATGTAAAAGGAACAACGAATAAGAAATTTAGTTAGTCTAGTGGAACTTTTGGATGGCTCCAGTTAATGTACCCGCCAGCCCATCGGTAAATTAATACGATCACTTACCATTGCCTTAGTATCATCGTGATCGCGTCTATGTATATATATATCTGTGCCAGAGAACGAGTGTGGCGGTTTTATGACATCGAATCATCGAAAAGAATAAAGTCGTCCTTACCTGGAGATGTTATTTGTCACAAACTTTCAACAATCTCAAGTTCAACAATGTCGCTTTGTATTTTTTGCAGTTGATGTTCTAAGTGCCTCTTTGCAGCCAAATTGTTCTGCTAGGCTTTCTATGATATCTTACTTTTTCTTTCGTAAAGAAGAAACATTGGATGTATTTGCATAACAGTAGTAGGTAGTACAAGGTTTCATGAATTTCATTTTCATTAGAAAATTCAGCTTTTAATTTAATTAAACTAGAAAACGAATTCTGGTAAATAGTAGATAAATTAGTCGTCTGAATGTGACATCCGCTCACGTTTCTTTAATAAGCATTTTCACAAGAACACGTACACCAAATGTATCAAAGGATGAATAGAAAATTTCAAAATTTCAATTGTATGAAAAGCGAGTTTTACAGGGAAGGGGAAGGAGTGAACTTTGTAATAAAACAATGTGTGTGACTCCCCCCATTCCTTTGATAAACTTTCTGAATTTCATGTACTGAGTCTTGATTTCACTGTTGACGATTTCACGATGTGAGCAGAGCGTCACCGAGAGATGGTGAGAAGACATCGGCGGCAGCTCAGAGAACAGCAAGGAAGATCCAAGCAGAGTCCAGCGAGCAAGTCGAGCAGCAAGTCCGCTCATCCTAACGGAGGAGGTGGCGGCGGCGCGAACAGCATGGGGGGAGACGCACACAAAGAGGAGTGGCTCAGACGGCTGGAGGAGCTCGAAGAGTTGGAGAGGGATGAACTGTCGAGTGAAGAAGATAACGCGTGAGTTGTTTCAGGGTGACAGTGGTCTGTTGATGAGATGTGCTCGTAGTTGTTACATGCATACATCACGCAGATTGTACCTGTTTGTAAATGTAATAAATCAAATTTGTCTATTTTAACATGTAAAGCTGTTTTCTATTAGCAATAGGTGCTTCATTCGCTGCCTGGCCAAACAAGAGTTGTTTGATTTAAAAAATTAATTATTAATCAGTTACTTGCCTTCTGATCGAATTACAGTTTGCTTTCTGCATGCTCTTGATTCTACAAGTACGTAGACCCTTTGTAGCTCTAATATTGACAACAATTCTAGTAAACTCACACATGAGATGTTCAGTATTGAAGGAAGTAGCGATGAGGCCCGCTAGTTCTCCTCAGGTTCATTAATCCTATTATTTGTCTATGCCGAGTTGAATACGATAAGATAATGCTCTTTTTCTCTTCTGACTTTGCGCTTCTAAGAAAACCTTGATCGATCTTAGCTTTAATACTTGCTGTCACGGATCCTATCTAAAAGCTCGCTCAAATCTGTCTGTCGAAGACTCTTTTCTTGGTTAACTTAGCCGTATCACTCCTATCATACCTCATAAATATCGCATCTGAGAGTAAATCCAACGTTTCTAGGTTACGTTCAATCCCTAAATCTCTTATTATTCAAAACTGTCGAAACGATTACTCTGGCGCTCTGTCCTATCAAGGAGATTTGCCTGCACAGAATGTTTCACTCCAGTCTGACATTCTCATCACCCATCAATATTATTTTTCAATCCAATCTCAAAACTAGGGTTCCCAATCTTGTGATGTCGGTCTATCTCATTTAACTGTGATATGCTAGTGTGATGATGTTTTTTATCTGTTGTTTAGCGTAGCATGTTGAACTTTAACTGCAAAAACTGGCTGTTGGCAAGAGTTTCATTTTAGAACTTTATCACAGCGATGGCGACGGGAGTGACGATTCGAGTGACAGTGAAAGTGATTCCGACTCAGACGACGATACCGAAGATCCGGACCATGCAACGAAGGAGAATCAAGCAGAACCTGGAGGCGAATCAGACGAAGATTCAGAGGAGGACTTACCAGCGAATTTGCACACTTTCAAACATGTAAAGATAGAGTCGCCAATGCCCTCAGTTGAGCGCAAGTTCCAATACAGTGAGGCTGATGCATCTCCTGACGACGATGCAGCTGGACCGGCTGTAGAGGATGACATTGCTGATATTACTACTGTTGGTGAGCAAATTCGTGGTCGCACTCGCAGCTTCACGCGCACCACAGACCGAGGCATCGCCAGGTGTGGATCCCAAGGTCGTGATTCCAGCAACGACTCCAAGGATGACCCGTCGGAGTCCAAGTCGCATTCGGGACCGCGACCTCCCGTGGCCCGGAGAGTGAGTTGGGCTGATCAGTCCTCCATGCTGGGCAGCGAGGAGGGTGCCATTAGCATCCGCTACACCGCCACTCCCTCCACGTCAGCTACAGTTGCACCCTCCACAGACTCAACCTCTTCTTCTAAACCTAGCGTTACTTCTACAGACTCTATTACTTCTTCTACTGCGACTCTTCGTGATGTTTGTTTTAACGATAGCGTAAAATCTAGTCAGTCTGAACCCGAAGCCTCTTCTGTCATTACTTCGCCTGCGGATCTAGTCAAGCTCACAACAGGGTCTGTCCCTGTCGCAGTCGAAACGAAGGCGAGTGAGGAGAAAGGAACTGAACCAACTCCTGTAATCTCTACTGCCGAGTCATCATCTGGCCCGAAGCCCAAAGGCATATTAAAGAAAACAGCTTCTCAAGACATCATTCACGTGCCTACCACTAAAGGTAAGCGAACTGATGCAATTTCAGATGATAGGAATGTCAGTACTCAAAAAGATTGAGTAATGAGCGAGCGAACCTCTTGGAGGAGTTCACTCATAGCGGATGGACACCACGCGCCTGAATTAATGTTTACAATTAAATTGATGAAAGATATTTCATGCGTGCTGCAGCTCTGATTTTAATTCTGATTGAAAGCTAATGAACGAGCAGAAAGTTGATTCATCTCTTTGACTGAGATACAGAAGCCATTATGATGAAGCGTATATTTAAGGTAAATAAAGGCCCCATCATTTTTGGATAAATGACGCACAACACTTCTTACATTTGCAACTTTCGAGATCGTAAAATTGTAGAGAGGTATCCGAGGTCATAAAGTATAAGTCATACTCCCTTACTTTTATTTCTGTGTTTCCCTCCCAGAAGATTGTTATCTCCGGTTAGAATTGTTTCTTGTTTTATTTTTACTCGGGTAACAAAATGAAAAAACAGTTATGTTCACTTAATTTTATTCCGGGATAAATAAACAATTTTAGAATCTCGTTTTTCAGCGGCGCGTTCCCTGTAGTCGAGTGTTCTCGCTTAATAACCTTGTAATATCTGTACGCCAGGCAAACATGAAACACGCCAGCAGGTGTTCTTCAGGTCGGTCGGAAGACACATCGCTTACAACAACGCGTGTTAGCTAGGCTAGGAGCAACTAGCTAGGGCGTAGTGGTGTCGTAAGCTTCACTAAGCGAGCACTGTGTGTCCAGGCACATCGTGGCTGCAGTCTGCGGAGAGTGTCCCCATCACGACCGTGTACGATCATGAGCCCATCGTGCACACCTCGCCGTTGCCGCCTCCCCAGCCCCAAATGCAAGTGAGTTGCCGGGGCTCAACGACTATTTTGATTCTGCGTCACTATTGCCATCCTCCACCGATACAAGTTTTTTTATTTTGCTTCAGGAGAGAACACAAAAATGTACAAATAATTTAGTACTAATCGTTTACCAGCCACCACCTGTCCCTAAAATACACTCTGTATCTTGAAATCTAAGTTCTAGAGCCTGAATTTTCAAAGCCGTCTGGGGGAGAGCTGAAGTAGTAACCTCTATCTGTGAATATAATTGACATATAATTGAAAGATAATTGCAACCTACAGGATTTTCTGTAATGAGAAAAAATTATCTGTAATTAAACGCCAAATTTGTTTTCTTATATTTTGTTCGTTCTTATGGACGTAAAGAAGAAGGACACTTGGTGAGGCATTCGTCTTGCTTGCTATTGAATCGTTAGACTATTTTTCTTTTCAAAATTGTATATTGAAATAGTCAAGTCACATCTGTAAAGCAAACTTTTTGCATGGTCGAAGCATCAATCCATTTTCTCGGTGCATGGGCTTGCAACCTTCAATCCCTAGCTGCGCGTACCTAATCCCTCATTTATGGGTATATCAACTTAGCAGTAAGGGAATTTTCCTTCTATGGTCTTATCCTTTATAGAGAAGGAGTTACGGTCTCAACCCTTGTATACTTTAATTCTCAGTACCACATCCAAAATCAATGAATCTCTTACAAATATTGTCTCCATCCGTCACCGACTGTTGCTCTTGCCAATTATTGACTAAAGAAACTTCGTTAACTCTCCTAGGTTTAATTCACGAGTTGTTTAAACGGTGATGTTGAAACGTTTAATTGACTGTAATTGAAATGTAAAAATCTGACATTTTGGAAAGATTTTGCAATAAAAATTTTATTTAATGGGCTCCATTTTAATTTCGCCGAGCACAAACTGAACGCCACCGTCAAGAACTCTTCGCTGTTCGTGACGTTTAGTTACATTTTCAATCGCACTCAAAATCTGTCTTAATTCTGCCTTAGTTTTCATTCCCGGCAGCATGACTGCTAGTCTGGCAGCATGACTGCTAGTCTGGCAGCATTACTGCTAGTCCGGCAGCATGACTGCTAGTCTGGCAGCATGACTGCTAGTCTGGCAGCATGACTGCTAGTCTGGCAGCATTACTGCTAGTCTGGCAGCATTACTGCTAGTCCGGCAGCATGACTGCTAGTCTGGCAGCATGACTGCTAGTCTGGCAGCATGACTGCTAGTCTGGCAGCATTACTGCTAGTCCGGCAGCATTACTGCTAGTCCGGCAGCATTACTGCTAGTCCGGCAGCATGACTGCTAGTCTGGCAGTCTGTCAGTCTGAGTGCTAGTCTGGCAGTCTGTCAGTCTGAGTGCTAGTCTGGCAGTCTGTCAGTCTGAGTGCTAGTCTGGCAGTCTGTCAGTCTGAGTGCTAGTCTGGCAGTCTGTCA
>JACJUY010003653.1:28538-44388 GCA_014220935.1 Platorchestia sp. MABIK | reverse complement strand
TCGGTACGAGTGCTAGTCTGGCAGTCTGTCGGTACGAGTGCTAGTGTGGCAGTCTGTCGGTACGAGTGCTAGTCTGGCAGTCTGTCGGTACGAGTGCTAGTCTGGCAGTCTGTCGGTATGAGTGCAAGTCTGGCAGTCTGAGTGCTGGTCTGGCAGTCTGAGTGCTGGTCTGGCAGTCTGAGTGCTAGTCTGGCAGTCTGAGTGCTAGTCTGGCAGTCTGAGTGCTAGTCTGGCAGTCTGAGTGCTAGTCTGTCAGTATGAGTGCTAGTCTGGCAGTCTGAGTGCTAGTCTGTCAGTATGAGTGCTAGTCTGTCAGTATGAGTGCTAGTCTGTCAGTATGAGTGCTAGTCTGTCAGTATGAGTGCTAGTATGTCAGTATGAGTGCTAGTATGGCAGTCTATCAGTATGAGTGCTAGTCTGGCATTCGGTTAGTATGAGTGCTAGTATGGCATTGTCAGTGTGAGAGTGCTAGTAAGTCAGTTTTTCACCCTGGCAGTTGGGCCGGGTTATTCATATGTCATCAGGA
Organism: Platorchestia sp. MABIK; assembly: GCA_014220935.1. Taxonomy (NCBI): domain Eukaryota; kingdom Metazoa; phylum Arthropoda; class Malacostraca; order Amphipoda; family Talitridae; genus Platorchestia; species Platorchestia sp. MABIK. Next base: position 43,862 of record JACJUY010003653.1, on the reverse strand, counting down.
CGCCGTCCTTACACTCATACACCAACATTTGAAATTATGGTCAGGGAATGGGATTGCTACATGAATATTGGGAAAATTTGAAGATTAAGCTATGGAAGGATAAGTACTATATGTTCGTATCTATTTAGATATTATATCCGTTTTATAATTTGGCTATGAATTAAGTAAAATTTAAAATTCCGGGATCGCTGTATATAGACTTCACGAAATCTTACTCATTTATTTGGACTCAACAATGTATTTATAAATTAAATAATTATTCGACATAGTTTACAAAGGCGTTGATTAATTCAAGTCTATTATTATTCAGCGATGCAATTGATTCTTTAATTCTCACAGATCGTGTTAGTGTATAATAAACACAAGAAACGTGACGTCTACATTGTTTCGGTGAAAATTAAATTTATTTCTACTCATTTTACCGAATTGATGTAAGAACTTAATGAAATATTGGAGAAGTTGAAATTCAACAGGTCATGAGGGCTAACATGAACACGTAACTTTTTCGATAAGTTCCAATTTACTGCGAATGCCAAAATTGAGAGTGCAACTTACTGAACAAAAGAGAGCATCATGTTCGTGCTTCATTGCAGGCGATGACGTACAAGGTGGTGGCTCGAGACCCTGACGTAGAAGGCCAGGCCGACGTGCCGGCGAGCAACGACGACGACGTCGAGGCACCGAAGAGAGTCTCCAAGTTCAAGGCTGCGCGTCAAAAACAGTAGCTTCATGCTGATCACACAGCAAATTAAATAAAATGGAAGTTCGAGAATCTTTTTGGATTTGGAAGCGTTCAAATGTTCATTATGTCTGCTGAAATCATCAGTACGAAAATCACCATCTTTTGCGGTAATTGTGATTAGGGAACTGCGTTCAATCTCAAGAATGTGTACTTACTCGGGATGCCCAGGCATTAAAGGACTTGTTTCCATGCTTGCATGTTGATTTTGTTGACACCCTTCGATATTATTAAAATGCACAAACTTATACAGTGGAACAATTGATGCGATTTTATCCCTTCAATGCATTTATGTGAAGAAAAATTGAATCACAAGGTTGAATATCATTTTAGAGAAAATTATTTTTATCCCTTAAAGCTCAACGCGGAGTTGCTTGTTCAGCTCAGATATCTCCGTTTCTCTCACTAGTTTGTGCCAACGTCAGCGGACGGCAACTTGGTATGGTCCAATTATCTTCGGATCTTCCTTCACCGCTATGTATTACTTGAAGCAACTATTTTTGAATACCAAATACGTAATTTTTAAACTGCGTTTTCGATTGAAGACAATTGATCGAAGTACGAACTTGAGAAATTCCAAGGTAGCAAATTTTGTTATCGCCACGTTGTAAACTACTGACTTGTGGCTTCAAAAGTACTGGAATCTTTTAGCATTGAAAATTTCACTTATATATTGAAGATTTCACTAATATTTTAAAGATTTCATTTATACACTAGACTATCATATTTTTTTCATCAGAGAAACATTAAAAAAATGCATCAAATAGTTTCACTGCACAGCATTCTTATCTAAAACCCTTTGCTCGTTGTTGGAAAAAATAGTTCTGTGCTTATATTTGCAAAAATTTCACGACTGCATAGCTTGCTGCGTACGTACTCTTTTCTTTATGTAGCAGAACGTAATGTATTGACGAGATTAAATACGCGACTGAATTTCCGAAACTGCTGATATAGAAAAACACCTTTTCATGTAAAGAGGCTCTTCCATAAATCCATCGTTATCGCTTAGTGGCCAACTCTTTAGCAGTTAAAAGAAAATTTGAAGTTTTTTGTGTCTTGGCACGATAAACTGTTCGCTAAATATCGTCAATGATTCTGAGTATGTAAAGGGAGCCTTTGATCCTATGTGAACTTAAAATTCGACTGCAGTCACTTTAAGATACATGAAGAACAATTGCTTTGGTTACTTATTTAGCGACAGCCAATGAATTTCTCAAGTTCCCTTCGCAGAGGTTTCTAGAACTTGACTCGGCTCTCATCCTCCAAAATGTCACCGTGACACACGTTTCTGAATTCAGTTTTTATGCCCGAAGTCGAATTTAACAAAATCTTGTTTTTATAGTAGCTACAGTTTGAGTTAATTTTCATGATGACTTAAAGAAACCCTCGTTTAATTCACAAGGCGATGAAGTGCAAAGGGTTACGTACTCGCATATTAATAACATGTGTTAATTTACTCGTACGCCGCTAGAATCATACAGCACGCGCACTCAGAGCTACACTTACTTGTATAGAAATTCAGCACAAGTTTGGTCGGTGATGAGGCACGCTGAGAGCAGCTCATCCTGAAACCAGGTAAGAATGGACATGAAATTAGTAGATTTGCTTTGGCCTCACAACTCTTGAAGAACTGCGATTCTGTACTTCTGAGTTTGAACTGCACTTTTGACCAGCAGCCGGTTTGTATGCAAGGTCATGAGACAGTGCACGACGCAATATTTTCAATTTCATTGCCAGTCGAAAGATCAGTCAACCATAAAGAATTTAAACACCTTTCGACTTTTTTCAGAACTTGAAGAAATGGTACGCTCGCGAAATTGTATCTTCAAGTTACTTGGCATACGAAAATGGGTTGTGTATTATAACAGGTTCATTTAGATTGAAGACTGGCTATTATTTTTCGTTTTACATTAAAAATAATTGATCGTTAGAAAGTTGTGGCTTTTCCCGTTTTAGTGAAATGTCATTCCAAACATTCGCCTCTCCTTATGTGTAACATGTACTTGTCTCATATCAGTTAAATTGACGAAGTTTCTGTGCAGCTAAAACCCTTCAGAACACTCTTGATCCAAACGAACTTGATTCAAGTAATAGAAAAGGAATCCAACCCTTACAAAAAATGAAGGCGGATAACTCTTGGCGCTCCTCCATCACCCTATTAGAAAGAACTCTTATTCGCGGGCAATCAAAACCCCAAGATTTCTACAAATCGAATGAATGTGAATTCGAAGTCATGTTGTATTTCACTGCCCGGTAGACATGTTCACTTTACAGTTAGTTTATTTCTCGCATCTATTGCACCAAGCGTAAATTTTACAAACATTCACACAGCATTGTTAACTTGAAAAGAATTTTAATAATATTGAAATGCATATCTCGCTTGAAGAAGGAAAATGTAGTCGAGATGAGATTCTCTAACGGATTTTACCATATTAAAAATCTGAGTAAATTAGAGTATGAAGTCAAAGAAAAGTTATCATTTTATCGTACATCGTGACCATGTTTAGTGCTGATGCCATAATATTTGCAGATTTGCGTCGCTAAATATCGTTTGTTTTAGCCGTATTGACCACGTTGTGTTAGTTTTTTGCCGACATCATAATTTTTGTTTTATTCTCTCCCTTCCGAAGTACTAGCAAACGTTTTGTTCTGTACCATTTAGCTTACACTTCGCAAACTTAAATTTTCAAAAAGCCCTACTTATGTTTTGAGCTTCAGTGATACAAAATTAATGTAACGGAATCTTACAGCTGCAAATGGTTCCATCAATTAGAAAAAACATGTTGAGCCTTAATTTCAAGATCAGTATACCAAATTTTCGGGGCAAAGGTTGATGCAGAACATTTGAGGATTTATTGAAAGGACTTCAATTTCAATTCAACCCACTTACCTGAGGCCTTGACCGTGCTCGGCGAAATCTTCCACAATAATCATGTTACTTACGCAATGTCTTCTAGCAATGTCGCTTTTGCATTTATGAGAGAGTAATAATAGGAGGTTTTTAATCGCATCAATAGAAAACTTGCCTAATCCTAATCGAATTCGAACAAAAACTGCGCACAACTGTTCATATCTAAAATACAAAAAGAACACCTAATTCTCAAAGCTAATTTTGACGTTGAGTGTGAAGAGGCTCGGAAAAGTCATTTATTAAGAGTAAACTCGCCACGGCGTACAATCATTTATCACGATTCTTTAAAAAATTACATTTCTTTGTGATAAAGCTGGAAGAAAATCGATCACGTATCGTATATTTTCAATGCCAGAAAAAGAAAACTGAACGTATTTTTCCTATTAAAAATAAATAAAAGCCGCTACAATTTTTTATTTTGGACTTGATCGTAACTTTTCACTGTTGGCTGACGCCTGTTTTATTTAGGGCGTGTGTAGAGAGAATTTATTAATGTACATTGAATAAATCATCAACCACTTTTCATTTATTATTTTTTTTACAATTCCATGGAGTCATAAGATTTCTGTTTACCTCAGTTTACCATGAATTTATTTAATTCTATTTAGTTATCAAAGAACTAATCGACCATCGTATTCGAGAAATACGTTCGTGAACAGAAGGTTTATGTGTGCCAATGATTTTATTTAACTCAGCAAAATTAAACTATAACAACTCAAAAATTTAATCTAATTTTGTCATGACTTAATCGTAGCGAATGATTGTCACGTTACAATATGACGGGTATCATGTGATAAAGTGAACATTTAATTAAATCATGGTTACTCTACGAACGCAACAAAAATGTTCAAACAAACTGGAGAATGATAACGGAATTACCTGGTTTGTTCTCTTAATGACTCTTTGTTTTTAGAAGCTACGAATTCATTTTTCATCTTGAAACTATAAATACAATTCATAACATTGTTTTTCAAGCATAAAGTTGGTCTCTTAATTAAAACAGTAGCTAATGATTACAATTTCATTTTCGCACTCTCTCGTTCCGCGTGACCCCAATATAATACTTTCTATTACACAGGTATGAACCTAAACTAGTATTCCATTTAAACTTGTCGGAAAAAAGCATTAAAACTCATTATTATGAAATAATGACACTTTATAATTCAAGTATTTGGCAAACGAATATTGTACAGCGTGTAATACTGATCAGAAATGACACCATATGAAATTCGTATGAAGTTTGACATGAGAACTTAATTGAATCAAAACAGCTAGAAGGATAGTTTGAATAAAAGATGTTAGTGATTTGAAGAAATAGAAAATTTTGCGCCTAGTATAAACAATTTTTCTTACGTATTCCTCCCGCAGCTGTGACAGCGTATTGTGATGCAGTGCATTTATCTCAAGACTTCACCAAAATAACTAAAATAATTTATTTTATCAAAACTTCATTCACTCGACGATTACTTCTAGAGCGTAATCATTTTTAAATTATTCAATCTTAAGATTCATAGATACATCCTAATAAAATCTCAAATTTATTTTGACGGGTGTACAGGCAACTTCTCCCGAGAAAATAAGTAGGCGATGCATTTCCTGCAGGCTTTATGAATTACAATGATAAATAGAGCACAGTTTAAAGGTGACACAACTTAGGCATCGGCACTTTGTCGTTGCGAGAAATGGTTTCAACAGTACTGCTCTTAAATCCCTTCATGTTTATGCTATTGACTCCAGGTCATTGAGATCCAGCCGAAGCCTTGTAAAATTACGTTGAATATTCATCAAGTTCGACATAAAGTGAAAACTCACAGTTATTAAATAGAGCTCTGGGATTCCTATCAACTCCAAATAATTCGGCTCATATTCGTAAAAATAACATTGCTGCCATTTAATCGCACAGTATTATGGGTAAAATCGACGCAAGAAATTGATATTGCTCCCACCGACAATCTCCAGTTAGTGCTTCAAAATCTAGAATTGCTGTATAATATATCGCAAATATATAGTTTCTAATACCGGTTAGTCATCGTCATATGCTTTAACGAATCACTTGCACTATCATCGTTGTTATTATTGTGTCGTCTACGTGTTGTCTATGGAAGGTGAAGTAACTTGTCGATATTGCTGTGCACAATAGAGATTAAGTGAATATTTCCGTTTGCGATGAAATTCCGCTCGTATGTTGTCTGATATTTACCATAATAAAGTCCTGAGACGCACAATAAAATTCAAAGGCTTTACAAGTACTTAACTATATGAACTCCATCTTAACCCCAAATTAGCATCCTGACTTGGTTACCCATACTGGCTAGAAATAAAAATCAAACCTAGTGAGGGCGAAAGGTTCTTTTAATTGTACCAGACTCGACTCCGAGGGACGTATTTCGTTCAAGTATGTTTCCCATCGAACACAGTAGCTTTAGTGTCACAGTGACTTTTTCGTAGTAGGCGATCGTGCACTATAGACGCTTTATTCCCTATGCAGATAGTATTAGCAATAAGTCTAGAAAAAATCCAAAGTATTCGTTTATAAGTGTTTTGTGTGAACGTTTATCCCAATATTTGATGTATGTTGTGATCATTCTCCCCAACACCTGCACCAGATTCCAAGGCCTTCTGCGGTCACACTTCTGTTACGCTCTGAAATTCTGTTTTTCGAACGTCACGGTTCTACAGATTTATTAACCATTATTAGAGACAAAAAAATTGAGACAAGCTCGATTTCGTACAGTTATACTCAATTACCTGATCTCTTCATGTGTGGAATAAGCTCGTGCAAGATTTTCAGGGGAGAAACTGAAGGGTAGTTGGTTAAAATTCTAGGTAAAGAAGCAGAAAGCGAACGGGCGATAAAGGGAACTTAAAGCTCGGCTCAGAAGCGTGCGTAAACGACTTTCTGGCGACCCTCTCTAAGAAACCAGACCAACATCTAAGTTTGCTCTTGCACATCAGTGCATTCGATTTATTACTAATATGAATGGACTTGATATGTTCAGTACGGTGATGGTCCCACTCCGTATGTTCATTTAATACAACACGATTTCCAGTTAGTCTTCACCATCGTTAGTTCACCTCAAAGCATTTGTTACACACTTGTGTTAACACGACTTCATTGCAGTTGTGGTGCTCCTACTTTCAGAATTCAGCTTTGTGAAGTACCAAGTCACTCACCTGTTGACCTGCCTTCCTCGTACATGTTGAAGAATCCTCACATTTGACTCAACTAGTCTACCATACATTAACTCGGGTTGAGTCATTTTTTAAATTAATGATACATCGTAGACAGTAGGCTTCAATGTCACGAGTCAAGCATTTCCTTTCCTAAACTCTTCAGTATTCCTATAGAGTTTCTTGAGTGTTGTATTGTTAGACCAACCCTGTCGATGATGTAGCTGAGGTAGTTAGTTGCGCCTTGCTAGCTCAAGGAACTAGATTGAATAGCACCTAGTAAATATTTGTGTTGTAGCTATTTGATTCCCTTTACCAGGTAATTCAAAATATGAGCATTTGCCCGCATTTTTAAGCATTTATTGAGCTCATGACGTCCCGCGCTTATTAAATGCTCCCTGTCGTGGGCTAACATGAAACTTGAAAAAATTCAGTCGCGCTTCAGTTTACACAAGACAATAAAGAGCTGGCAGGAAACTATGATGAAATAGTAGTAAGCTAACGCAAAGTGTGCGATCATAACTGTTCATGATTGCTGTTATTTTTTAAAAAATTATCCGCAATGTACAATATTTTTTCTTTCATTCAACACGTTAGTGGAATTAACGCGCAAACTTTATTATTTAGGGGAATGATTGAAAATTTTCGAAAGCCTAATTTAGTTCATTCTCATTGCCGTGCTCAATGAACATGTTCAATCAGTTCGTGAAAATATCTAGTCTGCCATTCGTTTTGAAGGATATTTGGACTGAGATTTTTTTTTTCACAAACGAGAGTGCAATTACTCCAGCCGTTCTTTCGAGGATCCCAACGGCCGGTGGGAAAGTCAGTTAAAGAAAATGAAAACTTTTCCTATTTTAGTTCCAATGTTGTCTGACGATAATGTAGTTTTTCGGTTTCAGGCAAACAGTAACTTTTTGTCACCAAGTTTCATTATCGTAAAGCATCAGCAAAATTTAAAACAAAATGTGTGCAGAATTCAGACATACAGTTTGATATTTACTTCGCCATTGCACTTAGCGTAAGGGTATTTAAGATCTCATTGTTATGTTAGTCAGAGGAACGCGTTACATAAATTTTAAATGGTTGTCAATTTAGGTTGACACACTAGTTACAATCACCGCTATAGATCATCTAAAGAATTAGTCACTGGAGTGTTGCTGTTGTGCTTTACCCTCGGTAAACCAATCTGTCTCGATGTTCGTGACATTCATATTTTCGTATAGCCCCAAGCTTGCAATGCAATATCGTAATTCAGCGCCGACAATGTGCAAATAATCGTGTAAAAAACTTTCTGTGGCAAATGTTGCCTAATGCAGCGCTAGTGTCTGTCCATGTACGCATTTGTCTTCACAGCATACAAACCTTGCACAAAGATCGCCTACACGTTTATGACGTCGAATTCAAGAATAACCAATTTCGTCTAGTGGAACCCACGAAATGGATCTGCGAATCATGTATTCGTACGTCCATTTCGAAAGTAAAAAATAAGGAATAAAATACGTGACAAGATCACAGTTATGCCCACGAAAAATGCAATTATTTGCTCGTTCAAATTCCGATAGCATTTCATCCATTTATTTAGTTTGCTGACTAACATGCTTTTTGTTCAGAACGAGCTACTTTGTCACCGAGTGTGAAATCTGCTGTTATATTCAAATGATAAATATTACTAAGAAAAGTTTCCCTACTTTGTGTGTCATTAACCTCCGGAGTGCTCCTCTGTCCAGTAAAAATCTCAATTACTGCAAGTGAGACTGTGGAAAACATTTTAAAATTGAGTGAAAATAACTTATTCGTTATTAGTAGCGTGAGAGCAACCTGAAAATGATTAACCGCTCGTTATATTCTAAGCAAATGATGTCCAGGTCCTCTTTACCACACACTGCGGTGAATAAAAATTTCTCCGAGTGTTCCCATCCATGCCTTAGCCCTACCAAACCTGAGACCCTGGCCCCAACTGTTAAACGTTACACTTCCTAAAGTCAGTTCAATCACATAGGCGCAGATATTTACAATGGCGAACCATGAGGTTTGATCACGACTGATTGGTTATTTAAGTTTGTGATTCATTGCTTTCGCGCGCCAGGTGAGCTACCGACAATTAGATGCAGCTTTGTGGAGAAAAATACGGGAATTATCGAATAATCGGTACAGTGGCCTGGTTGAGCTGACAACGGAAAAAGATAATGGCAGACACTTACAGTTGGATGACGTGTGCCTCGACACTAGTCTTCAAATCAGAGGGGGGAAGTAAATGATCGAGTATTCACGCAATAGCACTGGCGTTCATTCAAGTACCTTGGCTCATTTCTGACACGAAGTCCACCTATTTTTTGCCCGTACGGCCAAACTACCTTCGACAGTTTGCCCTTACCATCACACGTTTTTACATCCTGAATCAGAGTTTCCACTGAGTGAGATAGTAAATCAGAGGTCAGGCCTTGATACAGTTCGCATCAAATAATTATGTGCTGATAATCCTCCTCCACGGTATCCCACAGCACATAATTGCATGCCAAGAAAGATCAAGCGCTTCTCTCGCTCTATACATCCACACTTCAATCTGCCTCAAACACAATTTCCAAGCGTTTCCGACTTTGTCACCTACTTAACCCGTCACAGCTCGTCCATCCTTTTCATCGCTGAGCCACAGCAATCCGCTGCGCTCTCCTTATTTGACAACCCGCTCACCATATCTGTCCTCAGTTGCTCCACCTCATTCGTCACTCATTGCTGAGTCGAGCTAGAACAATAGAAGGAAATCCAGTTTAGGAAAGCTTAAACGTGAAATACTGTAGAACTAATTGTATTTTAAATATTTTTTAAATAGAAAAGTATCAGATTCGTAGACAAACCACAAAAAGTAGACGATAATTATGGTGTCACTGCTACAGGAGTTTGGTGAAAAATTTAACTATTCAACTTGTTCAGGCTTTTCTCAAAGGATCTCTGTCTTCTTGTTTCGACATCAAACTAAACGGTTAGAACAAATCCCACATTTCTCTAGCTCCTTCTAATTCATGCTTAGACCGCTTCCCACGCTTCCCTTGCCTGACATTCCTTCCTTACTCTACATCCCGCCTTAACATTCGTTATCCATCGACTCCCGCAGCGGCATACAACTAAGAATTTGTGAAGTAGTACATGGGGAAAGAAATGCAAGCACTTACTTGCAGCCATCATGGAAGATATTCCGTAAGATGTGGTTCAGTATTTCATCAGCTCGTAAGAGAGTGAGGGCATTGTCAAAATGAATAACCGAAACCCATAAGTATTGCCTTTGCTCCTGCGATAAGGAATCCGTAATAACTGCTCTCAAATTTACTGCGATCCAAGGTGCACTACTTTGAATCAGACTAATAAAGTGAGCTTACAAGCGGGAACAGGATAACTAACTAATTTATGGGCAGTTTTGGTATGGAAAAATATCTTTAAATATTGAATAAAAAATTCGTACAATGAAATCTTTTGAAAAGCATACCTCATCTTTGAAAACTTTAAATTCGTTCATTTTTCATGCTTAGTCAAGCATAATTTTTCATGCTAAGTATTATTTTCATTATAACAGAATAATATTGCAGCGGGTGAGTAATGCTTTTGAGGGGCAAGTTCGTGGATGACGTCAGACGTCCTGAAAAATTCTTTGAAATGTCTGAGGAAATCCAATAATGCAGAAAAGTAACATTGCTCAGTTATAATTTTAAACATTTTTGGAGTCAGTTATTTGAGAAAGTTAATTTAAAGATAAATAATTTCAAAGGGATAAAAGGTTCTAATGTAAAATTTAGTTAATCATGCTTTGCTGGATACATTTTGTCATTCAGACAGCTGAGGTTAACTTGAGACACTTTACCACTTATCTTCTAGAAGAAAGAAATAAAATTTCATATTTATTCGTTTACAGCTACCATATGTCACCTACACGGATGCATACGTTCTGAGAGTAATTGAAAAAAGGAAATGCAATGCATAAAACCGAAAATTATTCAACGTAGAGTATTCTTACTTTCAAGTTACAAGGCTCAGCTGGCGAAGGCCTGAGGTATCTTACGTACAATCACTACGTGTAATGAACATACAAGTGACCGCTTGTACGTTCACAATAGATCGCTTCGATGGTGACGATAACAAATGTTCTAGATTCATAGCATAGCTGAGACATAAATCATGTTATCTGCTGCCTGCATGGCCAATCGAACCATAAACCCAGTGTGGATTAGGCCCCACCTCGCCCATCGGGTCTGCTCATCAGATTATTCGCGTTAGGCTGCCTAATGTAAACATTGGCCAACTCGCCGCGCTTTTGCATCTGATTCTCGAGCTCCGTAACTGAGACAAGGAAGATGGGCTCTTGATTGGGTTTTGGTATCAAGCCGCGAGCCCGCGTCGAAAGATCATCTGGAGCAATGAAATATGAGTTACGGAATCTGATTCGGGCTCGGGAACGAGGGCTGCGCACACCAACGGAATGATGCGCAGGAAGTGAATCTGATCTGAGTCATTGCGAGCGAAGCGAACTGCGAGCCACGGAAATTAAACGGTGAAATTCGGAGGCCTGGAATAAACGCGTCCCCGATAGTGATATGTAGATCAAAACGCACTGCAATGTAACGCTCCAAAAAATTTAGAGCAAATGGGTAGTGATCATCATTCATGAATAAAAGAATGATAGCGTTATTCATGTTTTCATTCCAGGGAAACATGAAGTTAATGTTTACGATGAATTCAAGAACAAATGATTATAAGTTCGAAGAATATTTCCTCTTACGATTTAACTCTGATCATGAAATAAACTAGGATTTCGCTAATGCAAACAAAAAGTGCATGGGAAACAAAATACTCAAAAATCCCAATGAAGCCAGTTGCCATGGGAGGAGTTTTGTAGAAATCACACAACTTCAAATTTCACACTTTCTTGGCATGATTAAGACTGGAATCCCTAGCAAACGCAGTCAATGACAGACAAGAAGCGGTGGAAGGCATACAGTTCTATGAATTATTCCACAAGTTAGGATATCGAAAAATTTACAGCTTGCGAGTACGGTAAAAGGCCTATTTAAAGCCACAAACGAGGGGGTCCAACTCTCCACTCTGCTTGAAAGTAAAAAGACGTGCGCAACATTGCCCGGACCAAATTTCTGCACTCGGAGGTAATGATCGTGCAGCGCCCGCAGCAAAGTCTGGAGGAGTCGAGAGTATCAGGGCCGAGTATCAGAAACTGTAGCGAGTGAGCGGAGTTAATGTGCAGGTCTCTCTCCAGACAATGGTATCCACAGATCTTAAGACTTAGTTAAGGCAGTCTAAAATGAACAAGGGTTTAAACTCAACTTAAGAGTGATGAATGAAAAAGTAGATGTAATACCCCCTCAACTGGTTCAAAACGAAAAATTCTCAACAGATCCATGGTGAGAAAAGCTATCTTTAGTAAGTTATAACCTCCTAGAAATTTTTATTAAGGGATTTCAATAACTTGTGACTTTGTTTTATGAAGAGCTTTTGGACACACCACGATTAAAGCCGATGAGCTTCACTCACAGGTCCTCTGAATTCGTCAATAAGTTATATCGTATTCTTTATTAAAAATAATCTCAAAATTTGATTCGTTATTCCCAGAGCCTAAGCCACAAATTCCAAATAGGTGTGTCCCCACACTCTCATTAATCCTTTCAACGAGAGAACTTGAAATGGTTTTCGATTTAACATACCCTTTTTCTACCGAATTAAACATTTGCGTTGTCAGATTCAGCCATGTTCTGAAGTAGAGAACTCATGTGGAAAAAAATTGAGTTGGATGTGGATGTAGGACTAGTAGTGTATGAGTAAGAAATAACGGAAAACAACAGAGTGAAATGCATTACCTCCAACGTAATGAAGAAAGGGAAAAGTTTTGTAAATAAGCCGTAGTTCAATGAAGAGGAACTATTATGCTACGACAAAATACGCCGAAACTGGAACAAGCCCTTATATTGCTATTTCGAAGCTTATAATTCATGTGGGACAGATTGAGAAATCGGATTTCGAAAGATTAGAAAATAAACTTCAAGCCTTCTTAGCCACAACAAATGTGTACTTGAGAGAGACCACATTGATGGCGTCGATGGCGTGTTGTCCAGTTCAATAATACAAAGACGGCTGCGGGGCAGACGGGAGCAGGTGTAGCACGCTCGGCGATATTTATTCAAAGCACGAGACCTTAACTGCTCTCTGGGAACTTGTATTTACTTTGGGAGGAAAATCAATATGCGAAGGGAGAGTTTGGAGCGCAGCTGAGGGCGGCCAGTAATTCAGGCCGGGAGCCCCGTTCGTCCGCTCTAATGGGGCGCTATTCGGCCTGCTATTCCACGCAAAAACTGCCATTAGCTACTTTAAAATTCCTCGCAAAATGTCAGTAGCCGAGCATTCCCCGTTCAGTAGCCATTTGGCGAGCTTATACATATTCAAAAGGCGAAGAAGACATTCAATTAGGCAGCATGTTGCTGAAAAGTGTTGACCCTCGGCTTCATTCTTGCTCGAGATCTGCGTCGGACAGGAAGGAGGAGCTCCGCAAGGTAGATCATCTGTGCACAGCACTTAAGGCACATTTATAAGCACGACGCGTATTTCGCATGGAATATTTGTTGATTGTACTCGCTTCTCCTAATACAAGTACATGAGCCCTTAAATTGCCGCATTTTCTTAGTTAAAGCGAATGCGCGGACGCACACATACTTTTTCGTCAATGACGGACATGAGCGGGTACTTCTGTAGATGAGTTTGAAAATGTTCGAGAATTTTAATGCCCTGGATGGTAAATTATGCATCTATACAATTCTGAAAATCTTACTTAGATGTTGTTTGCTTCCCACCGTCTACACTTATTGGTAATAACAGGGCAAAATCTAATACAAAGCTTTCATAATCGAGACAAGGAAATTTGAATTTCTATACCGTATATCAGATCATTCAAGTCTTCATTTGTACTAAAGGATCAATTCACGCTTGTCTTGGTTCAACTCGTCTAAATAATCATCCACGCTGTATCGTGGAGACGGTCTACTAAAAATGTTAATGTAATGAGATGTATTTTCCAGTTTTTTCTTCTCGTTTTCTGAGAAATTATTCCAATGTTGACTTATTTTCACCTCTATGCAAAAGTATTATCTACCAATTTAAAGGTTGAAAAGTAGTATTAAAAACAATCTGATCGAACAGATTGCGGGTGGTGTAATTTTTTATTACTGTATGATATTTTTCAAACTGCAATGCACTCATGAAATTTTGAGTTTCGTGGTGCGGTTTTCACGATAAAAAATTTTTTTTCACTATTTCTTTCTAACCGATACCCAAGCCTAACAACAATTTGCCACGCTGATGTACATGCTTCCCACTAAAAAATTCCTCTGCTAGAACAATACCCAATTCTCAACAACCCACAGCGCACACGGAGGCACGAACGCAAACAACTTTACTAGCATATATTTACGCCAGCTCTGCACCTCAGCATCCAACATATTGCAACTAAGCTGGCAACCCACTAGGGAGGATGACATGCTATGCATAAATAGATCACTTCATGCCAGGCCGCGCTGAATCGATTAAAGGCAGCTCCGCGTAACCATGATACGGAGCGCAGCCATAACTTTTGCCCCCCTGCAGGTAGCAAAGACATTACTTCTACATTACAAATTTGCTTTCCATTTCAATGGCGATGAAAGACTCATCATTGCAGACGGAATGACTCTTTCGACAGGGGAAGTGAAGCTAAGGCGGCTCTCAAGTGTTAGATTTGAGAGCGTTGGAATAGCGAGCGAGCCATTGTATTCTTAGACGTACCTACGGAAATCTGAATGAATCGAGATCGAAATATTTCAAGCTTTCAATAGATTTACATGATATTTAATTTTATCCATCTATTAATTCGCTTATAACTAGCTATGTCTCTGTGTGTGCCCGGCCCTTCATCAATAAATAAAAAGATCACAGCGGCATCAATGAATGCTACAGCTTGATCAACTTCCACACTTTAAGACTACACCCTTCATTAGCCGAAAATTTGCCATTTTACATCCGATTAAAAGAAGTTGAACCGTATCGCCAATCTAAAACAGTGGAGCAGACAAGAAGAGAGAAAAGAGAAGCAGTAGGAGAGAGTTAAAGTTAAATGGGTCTTTAAAGTTAACTTACAAACAGCTGTTGTATTATGGTACAAGTATATGGTAGTTTCATATATTTTCTTGGACGATATCTAAGTTGTCGAATGATAATCAATGATTGTTCATTTATTCATTACATAAACCCCAGAAGTTAGTAACACACGAATCCCATTGAAATGAATTTAGTAATATGCAAACACCGCGAATTAATCGCAGGTCCTGCTAGGATTCATTTGGCTAGGTAATGGGTTAGGATGGCCAATTTTGGGTTAGGATGGCCAATTTTGGGTTAGGATGGGCAATTTTGGTTAAGGATGGGCAATTTTGGGTTAGGATGGGCAATTTTGGGTTAGGATGGGCAATTTTGG
>JACJUY010003653.1:15202-28036 GCA_014220935.1 Platorchestia sp. MABIK | reverse complement strand
ATTTTGGGTTCGGATAGGTAATTTTGGGTTCGGGTTGCTAATTGTGGGTTCGGATAGCTAATTTTGGGTTCGGATAGCTAAGTTTGGGTTCGGATAGCTAATGTTGGGTTTGGATAGGTAATGTTTGGTTTGGATAGGGTAATGTTGGGTTTGAAAACAAGAGTCTGTTTTCAGCAAGAAAACAAGAGTCTCGGAGTCTGAAACGAGATCAAAGTTGGAGAAGAAATTAGTAGGTGCTGAAAAACAGGACAGCAGTGAACCGAAAAAAGGTGGTCCTTAACACGACAAAAACATTTCATTTCAACGAAAAGAAGGCCTACCTAACTATCAGCTCGGGGCCCTCACATTTTCTCCCTGGAAGTGCTAAGTCCCATAGATACAATAGTTGTATCCCCATAAGGGGGATAGTAGACGAAGTTCAGCTTAGAATCGAAAAACTGTAAGAGTTTCCTTCTCGAAAGTTTTTCTTTTCTTTCTTTCTTGCGATTGAATGTTACCCTTCCGTCCATTGCAAGCAATTTCTCATCTTTTAATCGTAATCGTGAAGCCAAAAATTTCAGTCGAGTTTTAAAAATAATTTTTCACAATTCGTCATTTTCAATCTATGGAAGCTCTAGTTTCCATAGAAGCAATAGTTGTATCCCCTTAAGAAGGCTCGGTCGAGAGCTTAATCTAAATGTTTAGTGCACGAAAAATTGATTTAAATGGAATTCCACGCCTATAACTCACAATTTTAATTTCAGATTAACTTTGTAGTTTTTCCTTGTTTGCAGTTTTCCTTGTTATTCTATCAAATAATAGGGTAAAAGAAAGTTTGGCATTTTAGTAAACATTTATGACGAATTCATACGGCCCGTGACCTAAATATCGAAAATAAATTATTCTTCGTCCTAAATTATCCATCGTACACCGTTACCCAAACGATACACTATCCAATTATGGCATTCATACCATAAAAATTGTAGCCGAATGTTAATGAATTGGCGGCGACATATGAAGCCACTGTAGATTCATTCGGAGTCTTTCACCATGCATTGTGAAAACGAGAAATGCATACCATCATTATTATTGTTACATAAGAAAGTTTTGGCCTCCCGTTACCACGACAAAGATCTTTCAAGAAAGGAAGGATGAAGGCACCATTTAGTATGGAGTTGAGGGAACGCGATATCAATGCACAAGGTGCGTAGAAACAGTAAGCTGAAGAAAAAGTTGAAGAAGAAATTAGTAGGGGCTGAAAAACAGGACAGCAGTGAACCGAAAAAAGATGGTTCGTAACAAAACAAAAACCTATTCTATTAAAAAAAACTACCTAACCTTTAGCTCGGGCCCGCACATAGTCCCTCTGGGAGCGCTGATTCCCATAGACACAATAGTTGTATCCCCATGAGGGGTGCATACCAACGTTATCTTCAAACCTTCCTCTCTCTGAAAATGAGTGTATATATGTTTACAGAAATATGTAAAGTTAATGTAAGTCGAGGTGATTCACTGCACTGCCAAACTTTGAAACCGTTTCCTAATTTTCTTAAAAATCGGCTCGTAGTGCCGTATGACTCAAGAAACTCCAGGTCGCTCTACATAGCTCTTAACACGCTGATTACGTAGGCTTTTTCTGATCTGCTCAAACATGAAGTAAACGTTCCCGTTTTCTTCGAACTAAACTGCAGCGTGGATTTTTTAGTGAGAGTTTGACACAAAGCAGGAGTTGAAGAGTAAGAGTTAAATACAAAGATAGCAATCTCATTTGCGAACCAAGCAGCAACTGCTTCATAAGGCTAAAAATAGGGCCTCTAATCAAGGAGTTAATGGAGGAGAGGCGCACATCAGCGCTAGGAGATAAGCGGACACACGATTCGAGCTTTTGGGTTCCAATATTGAATTTCATGCATCCATAGACCTCCTCGGTTCCCATTCAGATAACGAGAAGTAGCTTATAACGCGGATAGTATTAGATCCAATTTTATTCCTACACAAAACTGATCATTTGAAATGTTTGGTGCAAGCGATCATCTATACCCTGAGAAAGTGAGGTACTACAAATGCATCACAATGATGTTTGAACATGTCTTACAGGCTTTTTCAAACAAACATTAACACGTTGACTGCGATGGGTTAAACTGAAGTTTAATGTTCAACTCAAAGTCAAAGGTTTTTAGCAATTTTATGAATACCATGCAATCATTAACTGGGTCCATTGAACACCATTAATTTTTGGTTAATTTTTAAAGATTTCCAACGACCCTCCGATGGGTCGTACCGCAAGCAACGTGTTTATCCTGATAATCAGTTGCACTGATTTTATGAAGCAGTTTGAAGGGAGCTCAAGTTGCGAACAGCATGAAATTTTCAACTTGTTTGTTTTCCAAGCGACGGAGGCGAGCTCATGTCCGAACAATTATGAGCAGGTAGAACTCCCTTAAAGAAAGTGCTGTAACAACACTCGCAACGCATCTCAGTGCCAGGTTATCTCCTCACCAACACCCTATTATCTGCTTGTTCGCAAACCACCTCAGCGACACCACGTTCTGTTCATCCTAATCCTACCTTTCTACGCGACACCGAGTACAGATCGGTTTGCTGCCCTGAACACAACCGCTAAACTTGGGTGGGTCTAGACACATTTCCCTCCCTCACGCCTCAAAACTTTGCTTTTATGAGAAAATTACTTAAACAAACTTCGTTCGTCAGAATCATGTCACTTATGTTAACACGTAGACTGCGTATTGGTACATTTGTGTACCACTAGGTTAATTGCTAATTTACGTGCCGGTATGAACGAATAGCGTTTCAAGTATGTATTTTGCTACCTTTCACAAAATAAATTTCAGCATACAAGGGAACATATCATCCTGCAATTGTATATTTCACACTTTTTAGAAAGGATTAACATGTATTCAAGCAGTAAAGCCGATTTTCAAAACGTTTTTCAAGCTATCCAAACATACCGTTGCATCCGCACAATCGTGGTTATTTGTGAACAGCTGAAGAACAGAGCCAAGCCTCTCACGTTGGTGGCGCCAGAGGAGTGCATGGCCAGCCATCGTGTCAACTGCCCCCACTTTGTGTCCAGTCTCAATTGGTTGCACGCTCGAATAATTTCGCCTTCATCCTTTGGATATGCACGACTAAATGTAGAGAACGTGACTCAAGTGAGAAATTGAACAGCTAATACCTGCGTCTCGAGGCTCGGTTCCCTTTAGACACTCCCTGCGACGGCTGCACGTCCGTCATAAATCACGGAAGACTTCACTTCATTAGCACCGAAGTCTGCATATCATTAGGAGGCCGTCTAACTTGTCCACCGTGAGCCACTCTCCATGATGGATGCGGCCCATTACCCGCCGATTATCCTCCTCTCATCCGCTCTAATAGAAATTATGCTAACATCTCGTTGACAGAGCTCCTCATTCGATGAATATTAAGAAAGTGACGCGGCTACAGTCATCTCAAACGTAAAGCGGACGCACAAGTTGATCGAAAGTTAGCCTTGATGAATGCATTAATGGGTGGCTGGATGTAGCTGAAACTTTCATTTCTTGGCATTAGAATTTGCAGACGAAATTTAGCATTGAAATATTGTTTTTGCGAAAATAGAAATTCATAATGAAGAAAATAGATTTCTTTCTGCATCGTATTAAATAAAATAAATGCATACTTAGTACATATTAGATCAATAAAAATGTGAGGAATCATTGCACCATAGCATGGGTGAGCACAAGTTTATGCATGATACCTAGGACAAGCACGCGAATGGAAAATTCAATCTAGAATTTGAAAATTAATGGCCGACATGAAAATTTAATGAGAGAAAGAACGAGATTAATTGATTATAAATTAGTTTTAGCCTCCCTTTACCACAACAAAGATGTTCGAAGAGAGGAAAAATGAAAGCACCCTTTAGTATGGAGTTAAGGGAGCGTGGAATCAATGTACAAAGGGTGTTCCTGCAAAGGATCCCGTGCGCATAGAAATAGTAAAATAACAAGGAAGGTAATGAGACAAAATTAAAGTTGAAGAAGAAAGTAGTAGGGACTGAAAAACAGGACAGCAGTGAACTGAAAAAAAGGTGATCCTTAACATAACAAAAACATTTTATTTCAACAAAAAGAAGGCCTACCTAAGAAGGCCTACCAAAACGAAGGCCTACTGCTCGGGCCCTCACACATTTCCCCCTGGGAGCGCCAATTACCTTAGACACAATGGTTGTATCCCCCTGAGGAGCAGGAAGAACGAGAACGATAATTCCTTCAATGATAATTTTCAGTGGAAAAAATAATTCCCATTGGGTATTAAAGTGATGGCTGTGACGTAACGACTAAGTGATAAACCCGTCATGCGTGGACGACATCATAATTGAAGTTAAATAAGTAAGAATTGAAAAGTTGCTCGTTAAAATTTATGAACAATGGATTTTTTTGAGGAGGGAGGCGTTTTAGATGAAGCAATCACAGACGAATGTTCAACACATTGCTTGCGGTACGACCCACCGGTGGGTCTTTTGAAAATTTTCAACAATCTTCAATATACCCAGTTAATGTTATCTATTTGTAAAATTTTTAACAACTTTTGACTTTCAATTTGACTTGAATATTGGACTTCAGTTTAACCCATCGTAGTTGATGTGTTGAGCAACCGAGTCAGTACTGGAAACGGGCATTCTCATACGAGGTAGGCACTGAGCTTGCAAGCAACGTGCTTGTGAGTACTCTTATATAACGACTTAGAAGAAGAAGCCGCAGGAGCGAATAGAACATAAAAACTCAAAGCTCTCATCACCTTAAAATCTCACACGGAATTGACTGCGTTTAACACTTTGACTGTGACGTGCGCCACCGGTGGTACACGGAGGTAATTTTCACGATGCTGCTGACCGACAAGTAGTCGCAAATTAAATTTTCAAAAATTCTTAATCAAAGCTAAATGTAGGCACGACCCAGTTCATGTTTGGTATTTTAGAAATAGTTTACCACATTTGACTTAAAATTTGAGTTTGGCATTGAGCGCAGTATTTAGTAGTCGCAGTCACAGTGTTACGCTAGTACGCTGCTGTGTTTAGGGTTCAAAACTAAGTTATGTCGCAATTATAGAGCATGAAATCCTCAAATTTCAACAGCCTTTAAAACCAAATATGACTAAGATTGCGCTCAATCAGCATGTATATTATCAATTTTAAATAAATTTCATTTCCGCTCCACTTTAATTCCTCTCTTCTGAAAATAATACAAAATAACACGATAAAAATTAGAGATGCCCTATAGTTCAAAGTTACTAGATGAAAATTAGACATCCCATAATATTATTTAATTTTTAGGAATTCTACATGACATTACTACAAAAGTCTATTCCAGCCCCGTGTAATTACAGAAAATGTGCGTGCGTGCACTTGAGAAAGTTTGAGAGAACATTTCGGTGACGTCTCATATTGAGAGGCACCTCCAATGGACGTCCTGAGGGTGTGAGGCCGGCTAAATATTCTTTAGATGATGGTAATAATAGTGTCGAAGTTTGGCTGTTGCCGAGCTGCGGATAATTTAATAGGATTCCAATAACCCCATTCCTAATAAGCAACTCAGAGTGATATACGAGGAGATAATTTCCATGATGATTTGCCCGAACGAGCGTTTCAAGATGCTAATGTGGTCGCATAAATGATGAAAACTAGTGATAGTTAGCGTGATGTAACATCCATTAAGAGTGGTCATCTTTGATCGCCTTTAGTCCGAAATTAGCCATAATTGAGTGTACAGAAAAAATTTCACTAGAGCAAAGAGTAAAATAAAATGAAGTTTAAATGGGTGAGCTAGAGAGCTCATATGTACAGCGGCGTAACTCGCTAAGTTAGACAAAATTTTGCAGGCTGGAATTATTTTTTCCACACAAAATTTTGTCACCATATTCGTACGTAGAGCGTCATGACTAATATAGATGTAGAGTCCGTCAAGTCATAAAAAAATATAGTAAAAAAGTCTAAACAAGTCTAGAAATTCGCTCACAAAGTCACGCACCAGTAATTCCTATAAATCCAGACGTATATTTTCTGAGTAAAGAAATGACAAAGCAATTGTAATAGAAAATGATGAGTAAGAAACGCAAAGAAAGAAACAAATTTTTTGTATAGACATTTTGTAACCTGTTTTTAGATTAAGTATGAATGACGATTTTTGAGAAAAAAAATTTCGAAAAATGTATTCGAAATTTGAATATATGGTTAAGCGAAAAATTTTTAGAACAAATCGTATGAACTCATGTGGGTAAGATTAGATTACAATTTAGCTAACGCCCTTAAACCACTACAAATGAGTGCGTAATAACGGAAGCACCATTTAGTCTGTAATGAAGGGAACGGGGAATCTGTGTACAAGGTGTACCCCTACAGCCTGCACATAGAAATAGTAAGATTAAAGCAAAATTTTTGAAACAAGATGAAAGCTGAAGAAGAAAGTAATGGGAGCGGAAAACAGACAGTAGTGAGCTAAACAGAAAAGATCTGCAACAAAACCTGTTCTATTTAAACAAAAGGAAAGCCTAACTAACCATCAGCTCGCTATCTCACATATATGCCCTGGGAGCGCTCATTCCCATACATATAATGGTTATAATACAATCTCAACTCTTTTGAAAAACTTTGATGTGTTCTGAAGTAATGACGGCATTTGTGAATCGGAATGGTGGTATAAGAATTGATGGTTAACTAAATTAATGTGTTGCATCTCTAGTGAAAGAATGAATCGTTATCATCGTTATCAAGTATGTCACCTGATGGCTATCATCGGTATATCAGTGGGGGAAAATTGGTTCAAATTTATTGAGACATCGTATGAGCGATTTAGTGTCGAAAAAGGTGCAAGAAAATATTTACACACGTCGGGTTAGAAGTAAACCTGCACAAAGTCCTTTCACTTGTTTATTAATTTATCATTGCAAACAAAAATGTAATTTTCATAGCTGAATGCTCTAGAAGTTTTCAAAAGACAGCAATTTTGGCCCGTAATATTAAAGAAGCATCAATAAATATTATTTACACAGAGTTCGACACATGCGATCTAAAAAATATTGGTAAAAAATTCAATTTGAATGCAGTCCATTATCACCGTTTGTAGGTGGAGCAGCATTTTCTGAAAATGTTCATGAAATTTTAGTAGTTCATGCATTACGGGTCAAGAGAATTCAAAATCGATACAATAAATTGAGCCAGGGAGAAGCTAGAGGTCGCATCGTACGGAGCAAATAAGGGTCAATGTTTAAAATTAACATCAAATTAGGTTTGAGTATTTTAGAGATTTTGTGCTACGCGCAAAGATCAAATTGAGTGACGTACTGATTAATGTGAGCGATATCACTCACAGTTCAGTTTATTCTAATTGCTAAAAGCTTTGATTCCGTGTTTTAATTTTTTGATCTAGATGAATAAGTTCTACAATTTCTTGAGACCTTGAAGAGCCAGAAATATTCCTTTAATTGCTAAATCTTCTTTACATTCATTTGTTACGTGGCCCATGTACCATTTTGAAAAGTATTTCCACTATTCATTTTCAATTAGATTTCATAAAATCTTCGTCTCAAGCGATTATAGGATTTGTTCTAAATACAATTTTCTTTGCGACTTATTCTTACACTACAGATGCAACACATTAATCACGATAACCATCAACTCTTACACCACCATTCCGGAACCAAGCACTCACCAACGCCGTCGTTTCTTCAGTACACATCAAAGTTTTTCAAAAGAATTGAGAACTCGATCTCATGTCCAATTCTCCCCCACGGACGAGACAGAAGACGTCGATTAAGCTTTGATCACCACGTTTTCTCAGACCTAATCAAGAACAGCCTGATCGAGTAGCCTACATCTTGGCCCCGCTACCTCGGCAAGTAATAATTCTTAGCATCTCAACAAATTTTTATGACATTAAGACCACGAAACTGTAGGTATGAAACCTCAGTAGATTCTTTCACTGCATTATTTTTGAGCATTCAAAGTGATCCATAAACGCTCTTGAAGTGCCAACCCTACTTAGCAAAATAGTGGGATCTTATCGAGGTCATCATGCATCAGTTTCATCAGATCGTGGCTTTTGCAAAGCTTTCGCTGCAGATTGATTTGGTGTCGGCTCAAGAGCCATCGCTCAAAAGCAAGGCCTTCCAAGGCAACCTGAAGAGTGAGCAACTCCACTTTTTCTAGAATCCGAGCTGAGGTAAGATCAGAAGTTCTCGTTATCAATGAAGCAGCAGAAGCATTTGAGCGGCGCCGAGCGCTAAAGCCAGACAACAATGAACGGTAGCTCGTAGCCGCTCAACCGCTTCGTTCAGTCGCTTTTTCAATTATCCTAATATGAGAATCGTGACCAACGAGAAGTCAAAATTGCGCCTCATGTTCGTCTAAAGTAATCTCAAATAATCTAAATGAGAGCTGGTTAATCAGAATGCAGTGTGTAAGAGAAATAGATTGGGGCTCGAAAGCAGGGTACCTCGTCGCCACAGCCTTCCAACGGAGTTGCAGGCTTTTGTATGGGTAGCTCAGGGAGGTAGAGACGCTAGCGTAACTGAAGGTCTGGCCCATACCATACTAATTGGTGCATATTTCGACAGCTTTTTACGATGCAGGTTATCCATAACACTGGCTCCAGTCAATGAAGCAATCAAAAGCCACTACCGTGATATTGCGAGTGAACTACAGAGCTTTGAACATTTTTACATTTATACGAAAGTTGGAACTGATGTTATTTCATAATGTGTTTAATATGTAATTAATGAATAAAATATTGAATTTACCATTTTGATTAGCAAAAAATTAATGAAACTCATCAATAGAACTCACCTTATAAACAGATTTTTTACTTTTGATACGACAAAATAATAAGCTAAAATAGCGCGCGATTGTAAATTTTTGTTCGGTTAAGAACTTACAATTCTTTTTTAGGACTTCACTGTTTTGGTAATTTACATTTGGAGTTTTTGAATGAATTCAAGGTTCAAAATTTATGCTACGTCGAAAAAGCAAAAAATACGACGTAAATAATATGTTGCCTCTCTGTTGTTGTTGAGTGAGACCGACTACTGGATCCACACAGCCCATGGCTACATATACAAGGTGTTCAAAAAATGTACTCATCCTTTGTGACTGACGATTACTCATGTATTTTTTTTTGTTTCATGCGCAACTGATTTTTCTTTATGATACTCACATTCTTGAATTTTTGTTGAAACTCATGCGTAGCGGGTAGTGAAAGAGTGGGTACATTTTTTGAAGGCACCCTGTCCGGCAGTGCAGCCCGGTGATTCTCCCCGTTGGGAAAAGGGAGAACTCAGCCACAATTCCCCACTCTACCCAGGTGTCTCGGAAATGGGCACCGGCTTGACCGGAGGTAATCGCCATTGCGTCCTGGTGTTAGTTATAAACTTATAAGGCATTTGAAAAACCAATGTACAAGATGATATGCATCAGGCTTGATTGGAATAAAGCATGCTTTCCTCTGTAGCAGCGCTCAGCGGCGGTGGTTGCCAGCATGCACCAATGACTGTAAGAGATCCGTTAGGAAAAATCCATCCTGATCAGGTGAACAATTGGAAACAGGAGCAGTGAACTTCAAAAGTACACGAAGCGAGAGCCGTGTCACTCCACACAGATCAAACTCTGTGGGCGACTGTTCCAAGAATTTAGCGTTTTCCTCTTCCAAATTGGAATTCAGTTTTTAAGGACTATTTCGGGCGAGCCGACGAATTTTTTTTGCGAACATGCTGAAAAACTATTGAGCATGAATAAAAGAGCTAAGCACTTATGTACATAAGTTATATACGAAGTTTTCGACATAGTTATCAATGTGGTGCGGAATTATTTCAGAACGTTATTTCCCAATAATGGTCACACTCCATTTTGCGTTTGGAAAGCAATAAATTGAACATGATTACTGTATAGGACGCCTATAAAGTCACTAAAACAAATCATTCAGAAAGCCGAACTCAAAGAAATACTTCAGGTCCAACCATGGGCTCGCATCATTTGCCAGGAATAAAAAACGAGTTCCGGCTTGCATTAAAATGCAGAGGCCATTTTGTAGAGTGTAAACTGCCCTACATATTAGAAGAGATCATCGACCAAGCTCACTCAAGCTGAAGATCGAGACTCGTATTGTTCTCCCGTCTCGTGGAGCAGATGAGCGCTGGCGGGCTCAAAGCATATAGCCGAGCGCAAAAAGCGCAGGTGACTGACGTTTATGTATTTATGCTGGAATATGGGAGGCAAAAACAAGACAAGGGCTTAGAGCATATGAGATAAGTAGCAACATGGGCCGGCTGACTGGCGTGCGTCCGTCGCTGCCTGTCACTTCAAATGATGGAGACAAAAAGGCACCTCGGCGTGCGGTTGTTTGCGGCTGTCAAATGAGAGGACCTACACTCGCACACTATGCAGTCCACTCAATTGAGAAAAGGAACTAATAGCGCCCGTCACAGCTTCTCAAAACATCCCTCACGCTCGCTGTATAGTTTGAAGCTCTTCGATGCAAGGATAGGGTTTCTTCCGCTATATGTTTTTATGCAGTAGTCCCGTTTAATATGTAAATGAACTAAGCTCAATTTGATATCATGTAAGCTCAATTTGATATCATGGAAGCTCAATTTGATTTCATGTAAGCTCAATTTGACATCATGTAAGCTCAATTTGACATCATGTAAGCTCAATTTGACATCATGTAAGCTCAATTTGATGCCATGTAAGCTCAATTTGATGCCATGTAAGCTCAATTTGATGCCATGTAAGCTCAATTTGATATCATGTAAGCTCAATTGGATATCATCTAAGCTCAATTTGATGCCATGTAAGCTCAAATGATATAACAATAAATGCAATGATGGGGATTACTTCCTGTATTGAGCTGCAAGTAACTTGTGTCGAGTAGTGACTTTGAATAGACAGCATCCGCATGGAGTCTACATTTGTGCTTCAGAAATTTTAGAGGATACGAAAAAATGCAACAACAGAAAAAATGTTCACGCACAAACAAGCTCAAGAACTGGCAGTATTGTAAAAAGCCTAATCCCACTCAGCGCCTTTACTTTGAAAATTCTGAGACTGTTATCATTGAATTTTGGCGGGCATCTACGTAGTTCTTTGAGCCAGCGCAGTAAAAACGCACCGCGCTCATAAGCTCGTGCAGTCAGCAAAATATTATTCCTCCACACACACACTAACCTTCGAAACTTTTTACCATTCCTTAGAATTTATTACCCGAATAATGTCAAACTGTTATTTTTAAGTACATGAAAATGTACCCAGAACTAAATTTTCTACATCGTGGATTTAATACAGCAAATTTCATGTCATTTAAAAAATTCATTGGCAGAAGCATTTCGTGCGTAGAGTTAGAACGAGATAACATAGACCATTAACAGAAAAAGCCTGAGCTTCCATATTGATAACTTTCGCCGCATAGTTACCATGCTCCTTGAACAAATTCGAACGCGTTTACCAAAAAATATATTCTTCCAGTCTTCAATGTTCCAATTCTTGAAGGTTGTTAGCAGCCCGACGATGTACATATTCTAACTGTTCATTATCGCTAAAGGCTCTCAGAGGAATCAAGTCAGGACTCGTTGGTGAAACTTTGATTTTATTTTTCAGGAACCACGCAGTCGGAGATTTAGACGCATTTTTAGAGTTAATCCCTGCCGGAGTGGAAACGATGATCAAGTCCAAGATTCAACGGTGATGCCTCAAAATTTTCATTTCACATCTTGCTGAATTCATCAAATTTCACGTCTGTGATTGATTGGTGCTAAATTTTTGGTCGTATTCGAGTTGAAACCACGTCAAAATATCTTACACCTACTGCACCTCATTTTTCAATTGTTGGTAATATGTTTTCGGACTGAACAGCCTCACCAATGCGTTAAATCTTACAATAATTTTCTTAGTAATAATTCAATTTTTCCTCTCCAGTATTGGTTCCAAAAGCCGTTTATCCTTGTCCCCAAAAAAGGTTTGACAAAATTTGAGCTTACGCACAGACGGTGTGGCATGTGTCCACGTAAACCACTGCTATTTAAAATAGTTGAATCGGATGATTACGTACGTTGGTAACCTATTTACCCATGTTAATGCCAACGTTTTATAACCCGACCCTTGGGTCATCTCCACCTCGATCTTGTGATCAGATTAGATTAGATGTTAGTGTAGTTGATGCTTTCCTATCCGCAACAAGATTAGATTATTAGTTAGTTTAAGCCTCCCTATCCGCTACAAAGGCGATCCAAAGAGAGGAAGGAGGAAGGCACCATTTAGTATGGAGTTTAGGGAACGTGGAATCTATGCAGAAAGGGCATAGAAACAGTAAGATGAGAAAGAAGCTTATGAAACAAGATCAAAGTTGAAGAAGAAAGTAGTAGGTGTTGAAAAAACAGGACAGCAGTGAACCGAAAAAAGATGGTCCTTGGCAAAATAAAAAACTTATTCCATTTCAACAAAAAGGTCTAACTATATTGCTCTTAGCTTGGGACCCCAAATTTAGCCCCTGGGAATACTAGTTCCCATAAATACAATAGTTCTATCAATCTGTACAGCAGTTGCATACAATAGTAGTAATAGTTATGGCTCAAGAGCATATATAGTTACATTTTTCAATGCGTCATGAAAATATGCAAAATTCTCCTATTTCTTGTATCACTGCTACGATTTCTAGCACATCCGGGTATCTAAAAAAAAATTCCCCCAAGAACAGTAATACATGCGACAAAGTAACTAAAAAAAAAGTTACCCAAAAAAATAATACATGTAACTTGCCGAACACATACACTTCTGCCCCCGTAACGCTGACGAAGTAGCTTTCACACAGG